>JAGHQL010000132.1:0-77831 GCA_020080175.1 Glutinoglossum americanum
CCATAGGGCGCGGGGGGGAGGGGATAAGGGATGGGTATAGAGGTTTTTACTTTTTATTTTTGGTTGGGGTTTTTGGGGGGGGGGGGCGGGGGGCGGGGGGGGGGGGGGTTTCTCTTTTTTACCCCCCCCCCCCCCTTCTTCGCTCATAAACTTTATTGTACTCTCCTTGCTAGCGTTAAGGGTGCCTTAGGAATTCGGTTTTGGGGTTCGTGGGGAATGTGGAATGGGGCACGCGATACGATGCGCCCGTTCGTGGCATAATATATCTCCGTTAAATACCATTAGAGAGCTCACATCCGCTTATTGCAATGGTTACTCGAAAGAAGTCTATTTACTTTTCCCTTTAGCGTCAGCTATCCTAGATCGGCTGCGGTACAGCTAATTCCCCTTACATAGTGCCAATCACAAGGTAGGTGCCTTGCGATTTCTACTATCGCCAGGGGGAATTCCCAGACTTAATACATTGACAGGTAAGTCTAAACCTTATTCTCTCGGATGGTAGTTTTCATACATTAGTGGGACCAAAGGGAGGCCGTTGATGACAGGGATAGAAACAAGAGCCCTCTCTTTTGTTTCACAGGATCTTCCTCGGATCTAAACTCCCCAAGTCCGCACACCTCACCTCCCCGTCCAAAATCAACTCACTCACTGCCTTACCCGTCGCTGGCGCGTTCAAAATTCCCCAGCAGCTATGTCCCGCAGCGAGTACTAACCCCTCCACGTCCGTATTCCCGATCAGTGGGCCACCACTCCCCCCGACGTCCATAGTCGGTAGATAGCATGCCCTGCGTCCGCTGACCATGCCATCGCGCAACTCGTCGGAGATGGCGGCGGCGGCAGTAACGAGCTCGGCGCAAGCAGCCGTAGAGACTTCCACTAGGTCGGCGGTAAGGGGTAGAGGGCAATCGACATCGCCGCGGCCGCAGATGTAGACTTCATTGTTGGGGCGAGCGTAGAGCTCTGGGGAGAGGGTTCTGGTCTTAGGAGCTGACTTGGTTTTTTTTGCCTCGGGTGTGGTTTGGTCCAGTGGCTTGTTAGGTGGAGGAGAGGTATCGGGCAATGTGATCTCGGTGAAGAGGCAGTATGCTGAAACGGGCCGCCTAGGCCTGATCGTCACGCTGTGCGCACGCAACGAGGAGATGGGTACTCCGGGTAGTAGTGTTGGAGTCCAGGGTCCGGCGGCTAGGACAATAGTATCGCTAGGGATGGTTTTCATCTCGCCGCTCGCCTTGTCCGTATAAGTAACCGAGACAACCCTCTGGAACGGATCTGCAAAGGATGAGAGTGGCCTTGGCGCCGCAGGGGTATCATCTCCACCTTCGGTGGAGGCGTTCTCGTTAGTGATGGTGCAGTTGATGTCGGTGACCATCCCCAGCACGATATTCGTGCCTTTTTCACTCGCCAGCCGCGCCATTGCCTTCGTAAACTGAAGCGGATGCACTTGTGCCGTCGAGCTAGTATCCGCAATCTCCTCGTACGCCTTTGCCGCCTCAGCACTGAACCAATCTAGGTCATCCGGTAATACTGAGGGCTTCGGGGTCGACCAATCTCCTCGCCGCCATTTGCCGAGCAGGATGGAGGAATTGTTCCAATAGACCGGCCTTGGAGCCTTATCGGATGCCGTGGCCGTCAGCTGCCCGCAGCGTACGCGCCGATACCCCCATTGCTCAACCCCATTATGCTCCTCCGCTAGCTGCCCATGGAGGTCGAACGATAGCCCGCAGATATTGGTGGGGTACGCCCACGAGGCGAGAAGCCCACCAGCTTTTCCAGATGCGCCACAGGCGATGTTTGTGGCTTCGAGGAGCGTAATGGTATGGAGTGAGGGATCGAATCGGGGGTGGCGGGTCAGGTAGTAGGCGGTTGTGCAGCCGATAATGCCTCCGCCTTGAAATTTAGATGTTTAGCTGCAGTACTTCCAGCTCATCACCTCCAGCCAACATACCTATAATAACGATATTCCTGCGTTCCTCTGGTTCAGGCATGCCGGTTCTGTCGTCTGCAACGTTGATAGTGGCGAGTGGGGCGAGATCCATATTTGGTTTAAAGGTCGTACGACTTTGTTCCATAAAAGCAGCCGATGTCGTCTAGGCTATTTCCAGTTAGAAGAACGCCTGTCGTGGTGTTAGAATTTGTCGTAGGCCCTTTGCCACAGACCTGGGCCTTAAAAGCAGCGCACATCGAGCACCCTTGGACAAGCCGCCACACGCTGCTCCCACCCCGGCAGGGTCAAAAAGGGAAATTCAACCTTTGATGCACACAAACAAACGGGAGGGTCCGGTCTTTGGTTGAATGCGGGAAAAACCAGAGTAAACCCTAGGTTTTCGGCATTCTAATGTTCGTTATGATCTGCTGGAAGGGCTCGAATTCCCAGGTATCGAGGATCGCTCGATCCGCTCCGGGTGGCCCCGAGATCCTGGCAGTGAACCGTGCTACGCCAAAGACGGGAAGAAAAAATAATAATAATAATAAAATAGGCTAATCACTACAATTGATAACTTAAATGAACCGTGTAATTCTTCTGCTGTTCCATGTCTTTAATGTATTTTAACGACTATATCTATTATATTCTATTTTTTTTTTACAATGTCTATATATTTGGTATTGTCGGAACCCAGGAGGCGCGCAGGTGAGTTCTTGGGCTGGAATGGATGCCACGGCCTGGCGAGAGGTTCGGCAAGACTACAGAGTGGCAAGGTTGGGTAGCGGGGTGGGTGTGGACCCGCCAGGTAGTCTCTCTATCGGATGAACTATATATAAGAGGTGTGTTGACCGATGGAGGTTGAAGAATCAACTCCCTCCGTCAGGAAGGAAGCTCGCGGGCTTGACTCGAGTACAGACCACATGCTGATCCGTGCTCGCGAGCCCTGCCTCTTGCGACTCTGCACGCCGTGACACTTACATATGTAATATTATAGGTAAGAGATTATATGAAGGAGGAGGGAGAAGAAGAGTAGAGGATGAAAGATCTTTATATAAATATGGATAAAGTACGTCCGCTGTTTTACGATCCTATTGGCAGCCACACGCTTCAGTTTGCCAAGCCTTCTTTCTCACTGCTGCAACAGTCAACGAATCTCCTGCCCTTGACACCGGGGCAGCGACTTGTTTGGCCAGTTGGGGGCGCCACATCGACAAGGACACCGTCCACTGCCACAACCTAAATTGCATCTATCCGTCTTGGTGCAGGGTCTGGAACGCTCTCTGCACGCGTTGACTTGGGTTGTCTTGGCAGTCCCCCAATTCCCCCGGTCGCTTGGAGCCGATGGAAAGTGGGTAAGGAATCACAGCCACTTCTCCTGACATTGATGCTCCTGGTTTTATTTCTTTGCTTCGCAGTATGGCCGCACAACGGGACCCAATTTCGTCGGGCCTCGGTCGTCTATGGCGGATAGCTGCAAACGCTGTCTCGTCGTGCTGTATTACCGATCCTCCGGTCCTTGACAAATTACATCCGATGCGGAAATTTCTATCGCGACACGCCTCGTTTGTCGCGAGACGACCGGCCCTCTTCATCATCGCGTCCGTTGCCGTGGGCACCGCGTTCAGTTACTTTTTCGCGCTGCTGTATGCCTTTGGTCCTTCTGGGGCGTCGGTACTGCTGGGTCGTGGTCCCGGGGAATGGACGGCTTCGGCGGTCCGTCCTGTTGAGGGTGGTGGGGAAGCGGCGATCGTCGTCGAGATGAGGCAGGCGTGGGTATATGGGAGCAGCATGAGAGCGCTGGATAAGGATGTCTTGGGAGAAGGCTTGAAGGTCCAAAATATGTTGCTGGGAGATACGGTTGGTTGCACATTGTCAGGGTCGGCGGGTTTGTCGGTTGGAGCTGCAGAGTCTGGATCTCGCATGCTCTTCCATTCACCACTTATCTACTGGAATTGCTCCTCCTCAAGCCTGTACGCGGACCCAGACGTCACTTCAACGATATCCCATAACTCCCACTCGTTCTCACCCTTCAACCCCACACTCAGGCCCTCCTCCGTCCTCGGGAATATAAAGAAATCAGCTAATGGCACAATCGTCGCTGCCGATGCCTTGATTATCTCTCTGATATATCCACAGGGCTCAAAGCGTGCTGAGAATACCTGGTTGCGCGGCGTACAGGCTCTGGCAGGGACTGGGAGATATCGTATGTACCCCAGCATTGGGAGGGAAGTCACCACCATACCGAGCAAACTGTACGAGTTTCGCAGCCTGCCCGCAGCAACGCCTGCGAGCTCCACTGCACTAGCCTTGGCATACTGCATCATCGTGGTGTACGCGCTGTCGCACTTGGGTAAGGCTCGAACATTGAAGAGTAGACTTGGTCTAGCGGTCGCAGTTGTCACACAGGTCTGTGTACCCCTTTTGCTTTCCGCGATAGATACCCGATGGTGATGCCGTAGTTGCTGATACCCAACTTTCTTCCCCTTTATAGATTTGTGTCTCGATCCTAGCGGCTTCTATCATCGTTCCCCTTCTGAATCACCGCGGCGATTCACGACGACCTGGCGATTCCCGTATACCGAGAGAAGCATATCCGCTCATGGTTCTGGTAGTTGGGTTGGAGAATACGTATGTCATGCAAGCGCCACCCGCTGGCCTCAGAATGCCTTCCAAATTACTACTGCAGGTGTCCTAACGTCCTGTCTATTGAGAGTAGATTCCGATTGATCAAAGCTGTACCTGAGGCTTCAAATGGCTCGCCGACATCTCGTATCGCCAAAGCTCTAGGCGACGTTGGGCACATCACCTTAATATCCGTCGTGCAGAATCTCATATTTCTATACTTCCTTCCCAAGGTCGCCTATCCTGAGGTTGCCGATTTCTGGATGTTTGTCGCCGTGGCGATCATCTTCGATTTAATTTTGCATTTCACGTTCTTCATCGCAGCCCTGAGTCTTGATCTGAGAAGACTCGAGCTGGAGGATTCCCTCGACCGGGGTATCAGTACCAGCAGCAGGTCCTCAAAGCCAATGAAAGGGAGCGTTTCGCTGAACGGGCATGTTGGGGCGAAACCGCGATGGGGAAACGGGCCATCACTACTCGCATCAGCTTTTCGAGTGTTAACCTTAGGAACTTTCGCCATGGTCTGCTTCGTGATGGCGCTAAATTGGCATTTGGCCTCAAAAGAAACCTCATTGTCAGAGCGGCGATCCGTTGAACTAACTCCGCCGGCCAGGGCGACTGAGCCCGCGGCGGCGTTCATGGGGTCCATTCTTCAATCTGAGGAGCCGGCTGCATGGCTAGAATCGCAGGACAGTGATACTATAAAGGACTTTGTTCGAGCGACGGGGTTACAATCACAACGCTTCGTTGGCAAAGTTCACGACCCTTTGATCATCGTCTCCAAAAACGCCAATCGAACCCCGCCCGTAGACGATATCTCCAGTCTACTGCCATTTCCTTCCCCTGGTCTCCAACTCCTTGCATCCCATCACCGGCGGCTTATGCTCTATATCGCATTAACATCCGTCATCGCCGGACTTCTCGTAAAGCACCTACTCCACGGCACAGCTACGGGCGAGACCAGTGACACCCGTCACGTAAGAAAATCGCAGATCGCGGTCCAGACTCTTGGCCGCGGCCACAGCGTCGACATCGTCATGCTTGCCGCATCTCCGAAGGGTGTGCTGGCTTCAGTTGGGCTGGACCGACGGATTCTAGTCTGGCATCTTAGAGGCGGCCAGCTGGCTGTCGAAAGCGTAACGCGCGTCTCACTAGATAACAACATGAGGATGCTGTGGCCCGTAGCTGCTATCGCTCTCGATGACCAAGCGGAATGGCTGGCCATCTGTCCGCAAGCAGGCATCGTTAGTTTCTGGAACCTTAACAGCAAGCAGTTCGGCAAGTCTGCCCCAATCAAATGCAGCCCTTCGGAGGGGCCCATCTCTTTCTTCTTCATGCCGCGATCTCCCAGCGACAGCAACGCGCACTTTGTCCTCATCCGCAAAAGCGGACTAATGACCGAGGTCGAAGTTAGCGGAAAGTCTGACACAGTGGCAGCTGTGGAGATCGAACATCAGATCTCGCCCGCGGGCACCGCTTCTCTATCCTCCTCGCTGCCGGTTCACAGTTCCCGCATGCCGCTAAGACTGGTGAGTACGATAAAGGATGGTGGGATGTATGTCACGACGAAGCGTGGGGGTAGGGTCTGGGCGTCTGAGAGGATCAGTTGGCCGAAAGCGGTATTGCCGGCGGAGATTCAGGACATGGAGTTTGTGCCTGTGAAGGCGCTAGGGATTATGGGGTTAATGAGGAGCTCGGCATCTCCGGATGTGCATCTACTGGATGTCCAGCTACGTTAGTCCTGAACTCCCTTTTCGTCTTGGGTAGATCCCTAAACTGACACCCGCACAGCCGCAGTAATATGCCGCTTCCGCCTTCACACCCCCAAACCCAACACCCTCCGTACAATCCATTCATCCCGCCAACCCTGCCGTTCCTGCGGCGCTTCAGCCGTCTCCTCCTTCTCCATCGCCTACACCTCCCACGAGACCAACGAGTTCATCATGCACACCTTCACGCCCAACGCGACCCAAATCGAGCGCGGCTACCCGATCTGCCTCCGCGCCGAGCGCGACTCGCGTGAGAAGCGCTGCGCCGGCTTCGAGAAGGTGACTGAGAAGGTATCCCGGATAGACGTGAGCGGGGGGGCATGGGAGAGTACGCTTTTTAATAGCGTAGCAGGGATAAGAAAACGGGTGGCACCCGGTACGAGAAATCGACCGAGAAGCGGGGAATCTGGGAGTGGATATTACCGGGGTAGCCTAGGGAGCTACGGCATAGTGAGGCGGAAAAGCAACAACGGGAGCGGAAATGGCCAACACCGCCGATCGTCCTCGCCCCCTTCCGAAGACAAAGACGAAGACGACGAGTGGGAAGCCTGGACCATGCCCTCAACTGGCGAAGTCGCGACTTGCCCGCTCTCCGAACCACCATCCTCCACCCCCGACGAATCCGCCGCATCGGGGAGCCTCCTGGTCTCCAGAGCGGGACCCGCGTGCGCCGTCGGCGGGAAATCCGTCGCCGTCGCTTTCGGGGCTACAATCAAAGTCGTCCTGCTCGGGACCGAGCATTACGACGACGTCGGGGACGACGACGGGTATGCTCTGCAGCCTACTGCTGGGCGGAGGCCGTTGGCGACTAGGAAGCCCCACGGCGGCGCTAGGTTTGTTAAATAAATAGTTTATTCTCCCGTCCCGCCTTATTTTTTTTTTTTTCTTTCTGGCGAAAGCTGGCTGGGATGCCGGCTTGGGGGCCAAGGGGTTTAGAGTATATCCGGCTTTATTTTTTTTTTTCTCTTCTGGGTTATATATAAAAGGGGTTGCTTAGGTTGGCTTGCTTACTTGGATATTAGCGGTTTTTTGGGATTTTCGTTTACCTAGATGGGGAAAAGTTGACTAATTGTCTTTGGTGCGGTCGTATGGGTGGTGCTGAGGCTTTTGTGCCGTCATACGGCGGCTGTGTATGTGTGCGCAGTTCTTCCCCCAAAGCTTATGTACGCTTCGTTTCGTACCTAGCTATGTTCGCTCCTTATCATGGCCAATTCAGTGTGTTCTCACCCACCTGCTCTTTCCATCTTCACTTGTTAGAATCATATCCGATAGACTTGGCGATAATGACACCATGGACTATGGTGGTGTCAGCACTCGGCCATAGCAAGATAACTTTGCCCGCTCCGGGTTACCTCTCCTGTATCTATATAGTCAATCTCGATTCCCACTTCGTGTTCTCACCTTAGCTTTGGCCTCCAACAATTCTGATTTTGCCCGTATCAAAACAAATCTACCACGACTCCGCGGTCACCTTCTCCGACAGCTCTCCACATCTCAAGGCACCTACAGCAAGTGGGGAAGTCATACCTACAGTGTTTACGCTATTTTAAACCCGCCCCAACCTCTGCATTCGAGGTCCTTCAATCCTAAGCCTTGCCCCCAGATAAATCTGTGTTGTGGGCTACCCTTAATTTGATGAGCGCTGACAGAAGCTGCAGGCGAGAGCTACCTGTAGCCGTTATTGTTATTGGGGCACTGGCCACTCTGTGCACCAGTTGGGGCGTGTCCGTGATCTCCGTGAGTAGCTGCTAAGGACTATGTTATGGAGATGCTATGGCTTGACTGAGGGGTCCTACTACGTTCATGCTTCCCTTCATAGTGAGTATGGCCTAGCCTCCCACTACTCTATTCCCATTCCCACTTTTTTTTTGCAAAAGCCTACTTGAAGGCTCGCTGAGAACCGCCAGTGCAATGACCAAACAGCCCGGAATTATGCTGACGCTACTCGCAGCCTGATAAACCGCTATGAGAAAACTTTACACGGTAATGGCATGCTATTGAGGTAATTGAAAACTATTGACTAAACATTGGAGATGGTACGATATCTATAGACTGGAATGGCCTTTTTTAGCATCTTGAATTACTGGAACCTAGGGTATGACCCTTGGTTTTTGGTTTTTTCCACCAGATGCTTCCCCGTCTCTAAAGGAGGACCGGGGGTGGACTGAGACGGGCTGCTCGCCACAGCGAACACAGCCACAGCCACAGCCACAGCCACACAACCCTGCTACCGCTTCTCCAACCACAACCCTCTACGGCCAACCCACAAACTAGCACTAATTATCCATCTCCTGCAAGCTTCCCCATAGTCTACGTCCGGCCATTCAGCTATCGCCCCCTCCCCCCTCACTGCAATCGGCAAACTCTAGCTCGTCGCTACTGTAAACCTGCCCCCGGCAATGCGCAGACATTTGATCATCGTGTGCTGTCATGGAGTGTATATTGGATCTCCACGTGTCGGCCACGATGCGGGCATGAAGGACGAGGACTGGTGCGTTAGTGAGTTGGCGGCCATGGCGACTAGGGTTGCTGACTCTCGCCCTCACTAGGATCATGGAGCCGTTTCAGAATAATGAGGGGTCGACTTTCATCCAGCATCTGAAAAGGGGGATTGCGGAGCTGGAGAAAGACTTGGATAATTCAATCTTGGTGCTATCGGGGTTCGTTTGGGACCTGTTGATGGGTAGTGTATATCTGACACTTTTGACGCCGCTAACGTTATCCAGCGGTCCCACAAAACCCCAAACCCCGAAATCTGAAGCCCACTCTTACCACGAACTCGCGATCCACAGAAATCTCATAACCCCTGCCACCTCCCGACTCATCCTGGTCGAGCCCTCCGCCCTCGACTCCTACGAGAACATCCTCTACTCCCTCATCCGCTCCTACCAATACACCTCGCATTGGCCCACGCACGTCACGGTCATCTCGCACGCGTTCAAAGAACGCCGTTTCGCGGACGTGCACATGTCCGCGATGAGGTGGCCGCGGGAGAGGTTCACCTATGTGGGAATTGACCCGGAGGGAAAGTCGCCGGAGGAGCTGCAGAAGGGCGAGAGGATGGCGTACGAGATGTGGAAGGCGAATCCGTACGCCGGGGGGGTGGGGAAATTGGGGTGGAAGAGGACTAACTGGGGTAGATGGAAGGAGATGAGGAACCCGTGGAGGGTGGAGGCGCCGTATGTGGTGACATGCCCGGAGCTGGAGCCCTTTATACAGTGGGCTGGGGGTGAGGATGGGAAGACGCTGTTCCCTGGGCCACTGCCTTGGGATGTATTGGCCTGACTGGGCCGGGTCGTAGTTCCGGTGGGGCGAGCGGGGAGCAGGTCGCCACGATAAGCCATCGAGAGAGTCTGCGCAACAATATGCTCTGACGGTGTGGCCTGCTACATAGTACCACCCCCGATTTTACGCCTCTCCTTTTGTACGCAGCTCACCATGTATGCTAGATTCCCCATAGCATGACGGCAAGAGCCCGGTAATAGCATGACAGGTGAGAGCAATACCACATAAACCAGAGTTTCATAAAAACTAATTCCACGACACCGCCACAACAAAAACCTCCCTCGCCACCCTATCCCCGGAACGCGCCAAGTCGCGTGTGGCTACCTCCTGGGAAATACGTCCCCCCATCAGCCCAGGGTATCTGACGCGCAACTCCCCGCTCGTGTTTTACGCACAATAAAACTTATGCTCATGCAACGGAGATTTGGTTTTGCTGAGCCTTCGAGCCGCTTGACATGACTCGCGGTTCGCCAACGCAGGGTCTGGCGCTGAGTCGCTTGCATGACTCAGGAAATTGCGGCGAGCCCTCCCCCCAATATGTACGCGGCCCCACCGCGAGAATTCCGTGTGCGATGAAGTACACCACCCCCCCCGATTCGTCGATATTTCGTTCTGGATGTGCGGAGAGTTTGAGTAAATGACTCGCGTCGATGGGTTGATGCTGCAGAGGTTGTCGTGTACATGACTCGTTTTCTTGCGTCTGCTGTGCTTGCTGTGGTACGAGTCCTGTGTACATGACTCGTGCTCTCGTGCGGAGTATATGTATATATATGTGGGCTTGCTCCTGCGGAGGAATACTTGTGGCTTTTGGTTTCCCGTGTCTCGGGTTCTTGCTTGCGCGAAACTTTTGTGCAAACCTAGAGCGTTGGGCCCGCGACAGAATGGTTAGTATTGGCTGGGCGGAGATCACTCACTCCTTCGGTGGGAACTTAGCCACAGGATACCGAGGCTGGTGGACGAGCGAACTGGCACACTCTCGAGCACCCTTGAGCTTTCCCCGCGTTATTGTGGTCGCTACTCTTGCTGGCCCCCACCCTGGAGAAGGGAATGCCATCTCCGCGGCGGTCGATCAGCGATGAGACAGATCCACCAAGGCCCTCGCTCGCAAGACCGCTCGTTGAGAGTCTCTGACGGGGTGGGCCTTGCCAATGCTCCAAGGACAACCACCGTGACCCGTAGGGATTATTGTGGGATCCCTCTTGGGGCAGAGTGCCCACGCGGCACGGTCAAGGCAGAAATAGCGCCTAAGCTATAGACACCACTTCGAAGTCCTAGGAAGACAATATACAACACATTTTTTCATCCCCCACTCGAGATCCATCTTGGGATGCACAATCAAGGCAGAAATAGCGCCTAAGCTATAGACACCATTTCGAATTCCCGGGCAGAACCATCCTCTAGCCACACACACACACACACACACACACACGATCCCAAAAATACCAGCAAGAACAATCTACGACACGTTTTCTCCCATCCCACAGATTCCTTCTTGAGATAGCATGTTCAAACCAAGGCGGATATAGCATCCAGCCACAAACGGCGTTTCACCCCACACACACGACTCAAGCACGCACGCGTGTATGTATGTATGTTTGTTTGAACGCACGTATATTCGAATATATCCCCATTTCCAAGCCAAGCCAAGCCAAGCCCAGCCAAACCAAAAACGCCAAAGGGGAGAGAGCCTCCTCCATGCACCGAATCCCAAACCCAAGAGCCCCCGACCCGCCAAGAGCAGTAATAAATAGCAAGTAGTAAGCTCCGTACAAGAAAAGAAACAAAAAGAAAACCCCGCCGCACCACACCGCCGTCTCCCTGCTCCCCGCATTGGCGCGCGTCCCCCGTATATACAGCCCAACCCACCAGAACCAGCCCCCCAAAAAGAGATACTCCAAGCTTTTTTTTCCCGCCCCCCTCCCACCCACCCACCTCTCCCCCGGCCGCGGGAGAGATAAAAAAACCAAACGCCGGGAAAAAAAAAAAAAACGCCAGGCGGTATGTATGCATGCATGTATGGGCGAATGCTGGGCAGGCGCGGGCACCCTCAGGGGCGGGCCCGGCGGTCGTGGCTCTCGCGCAGCAGGAGGAGGAGCTCGTAGTCGATTTCGGGGCGGCGGAGGGGGGAGAGGTAGGACGGCGAGGATGCCGGGGAGGAGGAGAGGCTGGGCGGGGCGGAGGAGGAGGGGGAGGAGGCCGTTGGGGGGTGGAGGTTGAGCGCCTGCGGTGCGAGGGGTGGTTAGTCTGGCTTTTGGTTTGGGGGGGGGGCGGGCGCGGCACTTACGATGCAGTCGCGGCATCGGCCTCGGCCGCTGTTGCAGCGTCCGCGGCAGCCGCGCTCGTAGTTCACGCAGGAGAACATGGTGGTGGTGGTTGTGCGGTGCGAGGGGTGCGTGTAGCAGGACGGTAGAAGTCTACGACTCCCTCGTGCGTGTGCGTGTGCGCGTGCGTCTGTGTGTTGTTGAGGTTGGCGGAGACGATGGCTGGTTTTTTTTCTCTTTTTCTTTTCTTCTTCTTCTTCTTGGCGATCGTGTCCTTTGCTTGCTCGCGCATACAAGGAGCTTTGCGGGTACCGTGCGCGTATTGTATTTAGATCCAGAACCAAACGGTCGCAAGCCCGCAGGTGCGTATGCGTATGTGTATATGTGTATATGTGTATATGTGTGCGTGTATATATGCAATGTGTGGTGGTGGGTGGTGTGCGGTGTGTTTGTCTGGTGGTGGAGCGATCGGTGTGCTGAACCGTAGAAATCTATGGGAACCGTGGAGGTCCCAGCCCTCCTAATATAGTACCCATCCTCTCTCTCTCTCTCTCTCTCTCTCTCTCTTTCACGCTCTTTCTTGCTTTTTGTCTTGGTGGGCTGAGATCGAACGCCTGGTTGTGGGGCGATTTCCGAGGATCGTCAGGCCACAGTTAAACCGCAAAAGCAAGGTGGAGCCCAGTTAATCACAGCTGGAACCGCAAAGGCGCCGAGTAAGTAAATATCGCACCACGTTTTTTATGCAAAATCCCTGCGCGGAGCAGCACGAACCGGCAGACTCTTGCTTCTTCACCCCAGTTCTCCTTCGTCCGGAGAAGCGCGTCGCGTGGAGATGCAGATGCCGCGCGTTGCTTGCATTAGCGGAAGGCTGTTGGAACTATCCCTGTAGATGGCCGCATCCGGAATTCAATACAGATCAGACTCGATGCGGGTGGAGGGAATTCTGCAATTCTGCATCGAGTAAAGTGTCGGGGTCGCGTTGTCGGCGGTGATTGGTGGCGTCGTGGGAACTGACTCGAGAGGTCGAGAGGGTTAGGGGTGTGTGGCCTGTGAGTGGAGACGCCAGTAATGAATACGAGGTATATACGAGGTCTACAGATGCACAAGGGATGCACTTTTGTGCTGCGACGCGAATGGCTTGTGCAAGGGCTCAACGTGCGCGAGTCCGGGATGGGGCCATTCGAGACTGGGAGATGATGAGGATGAGCTGTGGCGGTCGACCCGTTCGTCCTCGGACAAGACCTGGAGCTGAGATCGATCCAATACGAATTACGAATTACGAATTACGCTCCTACCGTACTCTGCTTTTTTCTTTTTTCTTTACTCCATCACCAACGACTAGAATGATCCGCTAGGACGTTGGCGTGTTCTCTCTTGCTGCTACTGCAAACCAGTCTATTGGCCCTGTACTCATGGTGTATTGTGTTGTATTGTGTTGTATTGTGTTATATTGTGTTGCATTGCATTGCATTGTATTCTCAAGCGTCGCCTGCACCAAGCGCTTCGGGAGAGGCTCTGGTAGCGACGCTGGAGAGTCAAACGCCATCGCCGTGGTTCTACGGTAGAGGTTAGCACTCGCCTGCTCGCACCGCCTGAGTCTCTCCACACATTCCTCCCAACCCCCTTCTCGCGTGAAACCAGCGAGTGGAGCTTGTTTCCATAGGGTTAAAGAGGTATTGAATCAATGTCATGACCCTTGGCGGCATGTTGCATGTTGCGTGTTGCATGTTGCATGTTCGCGCACAGACTCGCTCTAACGTGCCGCCGGGGTTGTGCCACATGTGCTATCTGGGGCGGGGTAAAGGTTTTCCAGTAAAGGTTTTCCCAGTCCTGTCTCCATCGCTCTATCGTGGTGGCTACACGTCTTCACGTGTAGCCTTCGTCCGGTGGCCCGGGGACCCATGCGATGTGGTAAAGCTCTCTGTCTGGAACACTATCTTTACCACAATCGCTCCTGAAAATTGCTCGGAGGTATATATGCTCGCTAGCGCTCACTAGTGGATGGTTAGACTGATCCCAGGCGGATCACTTAGTACTTACCACGATCCTGAATGCTGAATGCTGAATGCTGAATGGCTTCTCCAACGCCCTCTTCAACATCTAACTCCACCCTCTCCTGCTCCGGTCTGCCCAACTTTACGAATCAAATTTGTCTCATCCCAGCCCGGCTGTAAAGTGCCTTCGACACCACAAATCGCTTTCGAAGGATTGTGGCTCCGTCGCCCCGAACGATGGAATGGAAAGCGTTGTGATATCGACTCAGCTGCCTAGAATTGGTGACCGTGGTCGGTGGAGACCTTAGTCTTGGATTTGAGGCCTTCAGCAGTCCGTTTGTTACTATAAAATTAGCATTCTCAGTGTTTTCATCATCAGCTGGTGCGTTCTTTTTACCTACTCTCGCCATGCGCCACGACAGAAAACGCGCCGGTCTGGGCGGAGACACCGGCAAGAAACCAACATGCCCGTCCTCTCCCTGGTAGGGCTGGAGTAAGCCAATAAACTATATTACGCAGCACTCTTCTCTCGTTTCGCCCGTTGGTTCAAGAAACCACCGCTCTTATCCGTCAGCTGGTAGCCTCCCATCGATATCGGTCTAGGGCCAACCAACCATCCCCCCAACCGTGACCCCACCTCCCCCGCCTCTCTCTCGGCAAAGCAAGCAACGGCAGGAATCCCATCGGATGGCTGTGGGAAGATCACGACTACGATACATGCCTATACCCTAGCAATGCGTCTGGAAACATTATTTCTACACCCGGTCTTGCTTTGGGTTAAATAACCAACGGCTGGTTAATGTCTGCCTGGCCAGATATATGGCATCCCTGGCTGTAATATCCGCTCGAATGCGCCTTCGTATTGACAGTCGAACTCCCATCTAACCTGCACGGCCGTGAAATGATACTATTAGTGACTAAGCTGAACAATTCACAAGTAAAGCGTAGTCCTGCCGGAACGCGTGTGCAGCCATGGGCAGAGGCCGCTTTAGTGCTTCGGGCTAGGGCCACCTAAAGCAGCCGAGCAATAGACCTATAGATGGCATCAAAACTGGCAAGTCGAATTGTAACACCACAAGAACTTAAGAGCTTTCTTCATAAAGGACAGCACCGTCCATTCAAGACGCAGAGCAGACATCAATACATCATCCATCTCCTCCTCTCAGACAAAACCACTCATCCCAAAAAAAACAAAAACAAAAAATGAGTGAATAGATAACCTCCCGCGCCCCCAAACCACCAACGCACACATATCCTCCCCCCCCACCTATCACCCAACCTCACTTCCCCTTCTTCTTCGCCCCCGTAATCGGACTCAAAATAGTCCCCAACCCCAAATTATCCAACACCTTCGTGATCCCCAGCCCGCCCAGGAGATTATTAACCAGCCCGCCGAGGCCCAGGCCGTTCAACTGCATCCGGGGGGAGGCGGTTAGTTTATTTTATTTTATTTTAGGTTATCTGCGGACGAGGAAGGGGGGGGAGGGGGGGGACGCACGAGCTTGCCGACGAGGCCCAGGACTCCGCTGAGGAGGAGCCCGACCGCTGCGAGGATCTGGAAGAGGGGTTCTGTTTTTGCGCGCGCGCGGGGGCGGGGGCGGGTTAGCCGTGTGTGTGCGCGTGCGCGGGGGGATTAGGGGGGAGGGAGGGGAGGGGGCGAACCGGATAGGAGGCCCCAGAGGGGGTTGAGTTCCTTCTTGGCGTGCGGCATGTCCGCAATCTTCTTCTTGGCGTTGTCGATGGTCTCCGTGACGTGGCCCGTCAGCTCCTTCAGCAGGTCCGCGAGCCGGTACTCCTCCGGGGAGGCCTCGCGCGCCGCCGTCTTGTGCTTCGCGTTTGCGGAGATGCGGCCGTCCGGGTCGAGGCCGCGGATCACGCCGTTGGCTTCCTGGAGGATGCGTCCGCCTTCTTCGATTAGGGGGCGCACGGTCTTGACGAGGTCTTCTTCGTCGAGCTCGTCTCGGGGAGTGCGGTCGGCTTTGTCGATTGCCTGGGGGTTTTTTCAAGGGGGGTGGGGAGTTAGTTTTGAGGGAGCGTTGCGGTGGGGAAAGGGGGTGGGTTTGTTAACTACTCACCTCGGTGATCATTTTTAGGACGGGTTTTATCTTGTCGAGTGATTGCTCGATGCAGGTCGCCATCTGGCCGGCGAGTTTACGGTCTTGCTCGAGCTGGCGCTTTTTCTCGAGCTCTTCCTCGGATTCTTTGGGCTCGGGTTCAGGTTCAGGTTCGGGCTCGGGCTCCGGAGGGATGTTCTCGAGGAGGGTAGCGTGGCCGATGACTTTGTTCTTTTGGTCGACGACGTCTCCGTCGTCGTCGACGGTTTTGCCGGCGCACTTGGTGATATCTCCCTCAGTCAGTCGTCCGATGACGTCGCCGTTTTCGTCGACGATGTTGCCTTCTCGGTTTACTTTGCGTCCTGACATGGGGTTGGTGTCCCTCTTGGCTTCTGGTTCTGCCCATCGCTCGGCTTTCCCGAGGACGTTGCCGTTTCGGTCGACAACATCGCCGTCCTCGTCGACTGTCTTGCCGTATAGTTTTATAGGGTCACCTTCGGTCAACCTGCCGATAACCTCTCCCCTCGGATCCGCGATTTTCCCGTCCTTCATAACTATGCTTCCCGGGAAGTCCGCAAAGGGGCCTTCTTTTAGTGCTTCCCTTTCGCTCTCGGGGACAAGCTCTGCCTTTCCGACGATATCCCCCCCCTCGTTGCGTACGTTGCCATTCCTATCGCACATCTTGCCCGCAAGTCTCTTTACATCGCCTTCAACAAGGCGTCCGAAGATTTCGCCGTGGGAATCCACGACGTTCCCCATTTTGTTCACCCTCTTTCCAGCAAGGATAGACATATCAATTTCTTCCGGCGGTGCTGGCTCTTCCTCCTCCCACCTCTCTGCTTTGCCAAGAACGTTGCCGTTTTTGTCAACAATGTCTCCATCCGCGTCGACCTGCTTGCCAGCAAGCTTCCGGGCGTCGCCTTCCGTCAGTTTACCGACAATGGTGCCCTGATAGGTGACGTACCCGTCTTTGCCGACAATGGCATTAGGGAAATCTTCGAAGGATCCTGGGGCAGGAGGCTCTCTCTCGTCATCAGGGATGGGTAAGGCCTTTCCGGCGATTTTTCCGACATCACTGTAGATGTTGCCGTGCGCGTCCACCTTTCTACCAATCAAGAACTTAATGTCGCCTTCCACTACCCGTCCGAATAAAGCGCCTGTGCTGTCGACAACATTACCGGCCTTGTTGACCTTCTTTCCAGCCAATATGGAGCAATCAACCTCTTCAACTTCTGGCTCTTCTGGCTCTTCCTCATCCTGTCTCTCCGCCTTCCCCATGACATTGCCGTACCTATCGAGGACATCCCCATCAGCGTCAACTTTCTTCCCGGCCAGCTTCTTCGCATCGCCCTCGACTAGCACACCGACTTGCTTGCCCTCAAACAAGATTTTCCCAGATTTGTCGACAAGTGCGTCGGGGAAGTCTTCGAAGGGTGCAGTGAGGGTTTCTTCGACTTCAGGAAGAACTTCGGCTTGTCCGATGACTTTTCCAGCGTCACTCCAGATTTTACCTTCCGAATCAGCGGTCTTGCCCGCTAGTTTCTTCGGGTCTCCTTCGATGAGTCGGCCAAACGGCTTTCCGCTCTCGTCAACGACATTTCCGGCTTTATTGACTTTCTTGCCTGCAAGGATTGAGCGATCAGGGATCTCTTCAGGCTGTGGCTCATCCTCTTTTGGCCTCTCCGCCTTGCCAATGACATTCCCGTGCTTGTCGAGCACATCACCGTCGGCGTCGACCACCTTTCCGGCCAACTTTTTCGGATCCCCCTCGACTAAAATGCCTACCTCCTTCCCCTTAAACAAGATCTTTCCACTATCGTCGACTACCGCATCAGGAAAATCTTCGAATGGGGAAGTAATCATCATGTTCGCTTCGGGGAGGACTTCAGCTCGGCCAACGACCTTCCCACTATCGTTCCAAATCTTACCCTCTGCGTCAAGAATTTTACCCACAAGGGCTTTGGGATTGCCTTCGATAAGTCGGCCAAACAGGTTACCGTCCTCATCGACGATGTTGCCAATCTTATTGACCTTCTTGCCTTCAAGGATCGAGATATCCGGGAGCTTTACTTCTTCAGGAAGCTCGCCTCCCTCTGACAACACTCCCTCTCCTTCCGGCAAGGCCAAGTCCGCCTTTCCGAGGATAGACCCACTTTCAGGTAAGAGATTTCCTTCCTCATCAATATCCTTGATAGATTTGCCGGCAAGACCCTTCACATCCATCCCCTCTGCTAGCTTACCAATGACATTTCCTACCGAGTCGGTGATTTCGCCGTTCTCCTGAATTTTGAATGGGCCAGCGGGAAGCTGCTTTCCCAGATCTGGTTGCTCGAGCTCTGTCTTATCCGGCTTTTCGAGATCAGGCTCACCTAGCTTCTCGAGGTTAGGCTGTTCGAGCACTGCCTCGTCCGGCTTTTCGAGATCGGGCTGCTCGGGCTCAACCTCGTCCGCCTTTTTGAGATCGGGCTGCTCAGGCACTGCATCGTTCGTCTTTTCGAGATCGGGCTGCTCGGGCTCTATATCGTCCGGCTTTTTGAGATCGGGCTGCCCGGGCTCTACATCGTCCAGCTTTTTGAGATCGGGCTGCTCAGGCACTGCATCGCCCGGCTTTTCGATATCGGGCTGCTCAGGCTCTACCTCGTCCGGCTTTTCGAGATCAGGCTCATCTAGTTTTTCGAGTTCAGATCTTTCCAAGTCGGGCTGCTCGAGCTCGGGCTCGTCAGGCTTTTGGACAGGCTCCCCTGAGTCGGGTTGTTCAATCTCCGGCTCATCGAGCTTCCTAATCTCGCTGCTGAGGTGCCCAGTAGACCTTTTGCCGCTAGGAACACCGTGGTGGCCGTTTGCGGTAGCATCGGTCGGCTGGGCTAAATTTTGACACTCTGTAGCATCTTCATAAAGGTCTTCATTGGCACCAATTGGCTGAGCTTTACCAACGATATAACCGCCTTCATCGAGAACATCCCCCTCTTGATCGACAATTTTGCCGCTCAACTCCTGCGAATATCCACTAACTTTCCCAACCACGTTCCCTTCGCTGTCGACTACATTTCCACTTTCGTCCACTTTCCCGGCTGGGACAATCTCATAGCCGCCCTCAGACACTTGACCCCCTCCATTCTCCGCGCCGAGAGAGATCCCCTTACCCTGCCCAGAAGTGTCGTCGAATCCCCCGACCGGCCCCCCGCTACTAGTCACTTCGTCGTCACGCTCGCCCTTGTTGCTGGCGGGGGTCTTGACGACAGCCGGCGGTACCTTCTTCAGCGCTTTCGTGATTTTCCTCGCTACCGATGGAGATTTGGAACTGTCAGCCATGGTGTTTTTTCTTTTTGATCGTTTGGAGTCTTGGTTTGTACAGCAGGTATATTTTCGTAATTTTCTCAAATAAAGAGATACATTATGTAGACACGCCTCGGGAGAGGGTCCCATAGTTTACCTTTCAATCTGAATTCTTCAATTCCAAGAATCGCTCATACATCATCAGACGTCACAGTTGCCGAGAAGTGGCAAAAGGAGCAAGGGTGACGAGTCCTTTGTGCGACATGAAAGACATGTTTTCCGGACGATATTCGGTATTGGGCGACCGGGAAGTTTCCAAGCGGGACGGTGTCGATATCTTGCTATGAAGATCGGAATACATTTGCTGTGGCGCAATGAGGTGCTCAATCCGTATCCGTCACACTTACGTATATATAGTGGAACATGCATCACGGACGCCTCTCCGCTGGTGCGTCACAGCCCCACTTGCTTGGCATACCCCATATTGCGTATAGGGTGTAGACGGTAGGGTCGGCGATCCGCAGGACGATCCGAGAACATCGATAGACAGTTCGATCTAGTCGATCACTAGAGAAGTCCCTTTATGCTAGTCAATCGTGTCATTCATTTTCGATTTCCTACGTGGGTAACGGCTAAACAGCGAACGCGGGACTTTTTTTTGCTGGCTAAGATGCGGGTGTGGGACTTCTGGAAGATCCAACCAAAGGCTGTGGCGTTCAGACCAGAGGGAAAAATTGAAATAGCGATTACATGTAAATCCACCTCCCGCTGATCATGTGACCCCCTCCAGTTATCCGCTAATTACAGGAGAGATCCCCCTTATTTTGTGATTTGAGATATTTATTTAAAGCAGATAGTAAATATATCCCAAGTAAGAGTAACAAACAAAACCAATTTTATTCAGGGAAAGGAGCCCAAACTCACACAGCGTCACCACCTCAAAGCCACGGCTACCACTACTGTTGAGTAAACCCCGCAGGTATCCTGACAGTCAGCGAAATCCCCTCCCTTGTGCTCTGTACGTTCAAGTAGATATCCGTCTGCCCACCAACCTCCGTCCCAATAGCCCCCACTAGCCCACCCTTGTTGCTAATATCCGGCACCTCCCCGCCAGCGACCTTCCCGGTGGTCCCGGTGGGGATATTGAGCGTGAAATTCTTGCTAAGGTGCCCGGCGATGTTGCCAGAGGTGTCAAGGATAGTGCCGGAGGGGGTTATTGGCTGTCCGGCCATGGAAGTGATGTCCCCCGACGCGGTGCCGATGACTTTCCCGGTGCTGGGGTCGAGAATGGCGCCGGTGTCGGAGACGGTTTTGCCGACCAAGCCGGTGGATAGAGGGGAGGCGTTGTCGACGGTGTCTCGAACTGTTTTAGAGGCATCCGCGGCGATCTCGCTGACTCTGCCGAGGATGGAGCCGCTGGAATCGACGATATTACCTTGGGAGTCGATGGATTTCCCGGCGAGTTTGCTGGCATCTCCACTGGCTTTGCCGAGGATATTCCCGGTGTCGTTGACGATGTTGCCTTTCTCATCTACAGTCTTCCCCACAAGACCAGTGATGTCCCCGAGAGGTCCACCGTCGGATACAGCGCTTGCCGCGATGCCACTGACGCTTCCAACCACCTTCCCGGCTTCGTTGACGATGTCGCCAGATTGGGAAACTGTCTTACCAGCTAGATCGCCGATGTCTCCAGCTGCATTAGTGGCCCTGCCAAGGACTTCGCCTTTGTCGCCAACGATATTACCAGAGTTATCAACGGATTTTCCGACGAGTGCAGTAAGGTCGCCAAGTTTGCCGGTAGTTAGAGCGCTAGTGGTGGCATTGGGGACTTGCCTAGTAGTATCGGTGGCCCCACTATAGATTTGCCCAGCGGCGCCAGTGACAGCACTGGGAGCCCCGCCAGCAGCATCGCTAACTGAGCTAGGAACCTGTCCGACTGCGTTGGTAACGCGTTCAGGGATTCCTCCAGCGGCGTTTGTCGCTGCACCAGGGGCTTTCCCGATAGCATTAGTAGGCTCATCACCCACACTTTCAGGCACACCTCCTGCAACATCTTGGCTAAGAACAGGTCCCAACTCGCCCTGGGTCGTACCAGGGACGACACCGGTAGCACTTGGAAAGTCTGGGATACCCTCCACAGGCACCCCGCTATGCTTCCCACCAGCTCTACTGGTAGGCCCACCAAGTAGCCCACTAGCGCTCTTCTGCACTCCCCCAGCCGCACCCTTGGCACCCTTGCTAGCCTTGTCAAAAGCTCCAGTGGCAGTTCGCTGCGCGCCGCTGAGGGTACCTTGGGCTGGTTTCATAGCTTTGTCGGCTGCCTCCTTGCCCCGCTCGAGGTTTTTATGGGCAGTTTCGTGGGCGCTGGTGACGCCTTGCGCTTTCCCTGTACCGTTTGTGACGGTGGATGCCGCATTGTCCAAAGGCATTTCACTCTCATCATCCTCCTCGCCTAGCTCCTCGCCATCGTAATCCTGATGATCTTCCTCTCCAGCATCTTCCTCCTCCCCCTCCCCCTCTTCCTCGGCATATTGATCTTCGTCCCCTTCTTCGTCTGCTCCATTATGGTCATCGACACCTTCTTCATCACCATATTCACAGCCTCCAAGCCATTCCGCACCGTTCTCTCTTTCTTCTTCGTGTTCAGATTCAGGCTCGGGTTCGGGTTCGGGTTCAGGTTCAGGCTCAGACTCAGGCTCGGGCTCGGGCTCAGGCTCAGGTATCGGCGCGGGAGGAACCTTCTTTAGAGGCTTTGGGCTTTTGGTTTTCGGGGCTGACGGCTTGGGCGTGCGTTTTTCTTTGTCTACAACGTCGCCCTTAGGAGGGGCCTTAAGTTGCTCAGGAGTTTTTGGCTGTTCGGGAGTCTTTGACTGTTACGTTCTAGTGTTAGCATGCCCTCTATCCAATATCCTCACTGATATCCGGCCTTTGATAGAAGACACTTGCCTTCTGGACTTTCTGTGGAGACTTTGGGGCCCCACCCTGCGATGGTGATTGAGTCTTCTTCTTCACGAGACTAGCCGCCTTTTGATGGCCCTTCTCGAGGGGCTTGAAGAGTTTCTTCGGGGAGTCTGCCATGTTCTTGACTCTAGCCTCGCGGATTTCGAGCCAAAAGTTATAACGAAGTGATATATGCGACAGTGTAGAAGATTTAGATAAACAGAATATGGGTGCTTTGAACTAGCGGTCAGTGATATCGGGTGGGAAGATGTGATGATTGACTCGTGCTTCTGCTAGACAGAGCAACAGCTCGATGATTAAATGGTAACCACCCCATGGCAACCGCCTTAGAAATGGTAACGTCATCTCCACATGCATCCCCGTTGATAGATCTGAGCCCATCAGCGACTGGAAAAATAAGCAAGGTATCGGCCGGGGTGTAGCTGATATCTTGCGACTGAGCCAGTTTTTTGGGATTTAAAACAAGGCCAATAGGCGCATTTTCCCTTCCCGTTGCTCATGCGGCAAATCCTGATGGCTTCTCAAAGGAGAATGTGACGGATGTTGGTGATCAATGGTATAGTTGAGGCGACAGATCGGCGTAATCGAAATTCTGACGTCGTGTCTCCACGTGACGCTTAGCATCAAGTATTGTATTAACATAGAATTGCAGCAATCGTACATATAGCGAATACGGCCAAGGGGTGTAAATGTAGAGCGGGAATGCTTAATGGGAGGCCTTTGGGCTCACTGCACATTGGGGATGACGTATGTACGACTTGGTTGCAACGAGTTCGCTAACCTAATTTGTCCGAAATAATCACTCTTGAATCGTTGACTGCCAAATACAGGATATTCCCATTTTTCCCCGTATATTAGCCGCTACATGTAATTAGATCTAACCAACTGAGAGATCGCTTCATCAGTGAAACGTCATTTTGCATATCCGAATGCACGCTCTGTCTATGCAACTCTGCAGCAGCCGTGGAACAAGCCAAACTGAGCAAAGAAAGTTCCGGGCTGCGGCGACTTAGGCGATAAATGGGATATTATAGTCCTTCCCTAGAACCAGGACGAATTTCGAATTGAATGCGTTAGCAAATTATTCTTCAAAGTCTTCGGTTAGGAGCTACAGATAATCAGCTGCCGATTGGTGGGATTCATATAGAAAGAACAGGAAAATGGGGGGTGGTGGCGGTACCGAAAGGCGAGGAAATGGCGCCGGTGACGATTTGAAACACGGTAGGGAAAAGGAGAGAGACTGGTGGGTGGAGCAGGAAATACTCACAGTAGAGCCAGTGTCAGGTCGCCGTGTATCTTAGCACGCAGTTCGATATCCACTTCGAGATTTAAATCCAGCCGCAGTTTCAGAGGCTGTTCCGTCGCCATCAGCCTTCAGGCAGCCGCAAACCGGTGGCTCTCCACCGCCATTGTTTCTAGGGCACACTCACCTGCTTCCCGCTCCCTTGCTGCTGCTGTTGCATTTGTCCTTGCCCCTGTTGTTGAGCCATCTGCCCCTCCCGCCCCCTTTGCCCTTGTTGTCTTTCCATTTCTACCCCGTTAGTCTGCGCTAGCTCCCTGCCGTGTTGTCCTTGGTCTTCGTAAAGGTCAGGAGCGCCATTGGGTTGCTGGTCTTCTTCGAAACCACGTTGGCGATGGCGGCGGCGGGGTTTACGCACACGTTCCGGCTCTGGCTCCACCTCTTCGGTAGCTTCGGTGGCCTCGGTAGCATTTTCATGTTCACCGGTCGAACTGACTGGGCGCCGTTGGTGCTTTTCTGGAAGTGGTTCCTCCTGCTCTTCCTGCTCCTCCTCGTCTTCTCGGTCATAGTTTTCTTGGTCCTCTTGCTCCCCATTCTGCATGCCAGCCGCATCGCTATTGGTCTCTTCAGCTTGTCCTTCCTCCCCTCTCTGCTCTTCTTCATACTCCGATGCCTGCTCTTGAGGCTGTTCTGCGCTTTCTTCCTCCATTTCTGGCTCCGTTTCTTGCACCGGGGCCTCTTTCGTAGGCTTTTTCATACCCACTGGTGTAGCGGAAGACATTTTTTTAGGTTGTTTCTAGGGCAAAGAGTAAGGCAATTTTAAGGTAGTTGTGATTGTTCTTGGATAAGTAGAATTTTTCACAGGACATGAAAAAAAAGAGATTCTAGCGGGGGTGTAGCATATGATGTATAGGACAGTTAGGGAATTGTCAGAAAGCGGATTAAACAAGCTTATTCTCGAATGTGGAGCTTTGGTAGCTAACCCAGATTTATGTCATATTGTCATCATTCAGGGCCACCTATGTCATATGATATCATGATCTTCACACGCACCTTTCTGTTATGCAAATCAGTGCTGCTGTCTCAGACACCCCAGAGGGACAAAGTTTAGTTTTACGCTGCCAACTGCGTCGTCCTTAGCGCTAAAACCCACGTTTCTAGTGAAATAATTTAATATACTCTTTAGTCCCTCCTTTGGTAGATAACTAACAGTAACCGGTGAATGCTACGGCATTATGGTTCTCGGTCTCCTCACTATTGCCTCCATTCCGACATTAGTCGGGACTTGCGAGGCCGTCAGCGAACAAAAGAAACAAAATGCGGAAGCTAAACGAAGCGAGAAGTTTAACCTAGCCGCGGCTTGTGATGTGAGCCATAGGCAGGTCGAGGAGCAGGTGGACGGTAGATTCGTAGTGTTGAGGGACGGGAAGGTTCGTACCACTTAGCTACCCCACAGTTTCTTTTCAAATTGAACCATGAGGTGCTTCCCGCTATTTTTCCACTAATACCAGAGGCTTTTAAAAGCTCTACCTCGACCACGAACCTAAGGGCTCAGACATGAAGAGTGGTCATCCATTTTGTGGATACTACTTCCAATATCCTGGGGCGGAGTTTGAAGGGCTAGTCTCAACAATCTCGGATGATCCGCCCATGCTAAATTGGATCTACATCGACCGCGACACACGAGAATTGAAGTATGGAAACCGCACTCAGACTCTGCCGCATATCGCCGGGCCATGGGATTGGACTGAAGATGAGAAATGGTTAAAATTGGAAGATCAGGAGGCCTTTGTAGTTATGGAAGTGGAGGATGGGATATGGAGAGTGTATTACGATAAAGAGGGGGATTGGAGCGGACTGCCATCGGAAGGAAAGATTTTGGATGTTCAGCTACAGAGAAAGCCTCTGTGTGGTTTAGAGTCTAAGCATGTGCGGTGTTAACCGGACTAAAGTGGCTTTAACTAAATTGAAAGCCCTGGCTGACACCCGGTACAACAAGCGTGAAGAAATCTGTGAGGCATAGCCGCAACTGCGCCCTCTATAGTGCAGTGCAGTGTACAGAGTACTGCACTGTCAATTACCATTCAGCAAGTACTACCCCCAGCCTTTTTTGACCTATGTCACCCATCGAATGTCATTGTTGGATTAGTGGTTAGTCGCTCGCCACTGACATCATATTATCCCCGTATACGTGAAGACCCTTGAAAAACCAGGGAACCCATTGAAACAATGAATCCGGTATTGACCAGCTATGACGTTAGGTCGAAGATCTGTTAAACACATGGCGAAACGGTCATTTTACCTTTTTACCTCCAGACTCCAGGCCAACTCCCTAAGCCTTTTTAAATCACTTCCACTGGAAATACAGAAGTTACACCCATCATCAAAAGATTTTTTCTCAACCCACTCAGCGAACCCAACCCCCTTAGCTGAAAGCACCACATACAAACAACATCAATCGAAATGTCTGAAACCAAAAATCGCACAACAGGCCAACCCGGGCCCAAGATAGCCAAAAAGCCCACGCGACAGCCGACAAGATACTATTCCGAAACCGAGTCGGACGAGGAAGAAGCTCCCCGTCGCCGCAGGTCACAAAAGGGAGGTCCCACCGGCAGTCTTGTCCCCCTCGGCGGTCTAGACGGTGCCACGAATACTGCTACGGGGCTTGTGAATTCAGCAGGGCAGACTCTTCAAGGTGTTACGGGGTCGGCGTTGAGTCAGGATAAGGAAAAGGGGGGAAGTAAGTCGGATACATTGAGATTGAGATTGGATTTGAATCTCGACGTGGAGATTACCCTGAAGGCGAGAATTCATGGTGATTTGGAGCTAGCCTTATTGTATGTTTCTTTCCCCATAACTCCAACTCGTCAGGAGCCTCGTTCCCTCTTCAGCACACATAACCCATTGTCCCAAACAAAAAGTCCTTCGAGAAAACACAGTTTCGGATTTTACTAATCGTGGCGTGTGCAAGCTTCTAGGAACTAAAAACATCTTTATTCCACTGAGCACCTATTCGTTTTCTTTTTATTCAGGAGCGCAATTCGTTAGAGATGGACCAATTTCTTGTCACGAGCGTCTGATGAGTGTTTAATTTACGTTAGGTCTTCGCTTGGATCTGCTCAAGCTTGGTGAGCTAGTGAGAAAGAAAGAATAAGAGAGATGGATAGGTGTTGTATTGGCACTCTTCTTGTTGGTGCTTGGCTCGAGGACATTAGCAGTAGACAGCATTGAGCACTCACAGGCGGGAAAGGGGAATGCCAAAATTCCAATTTTTTTAAGAGCCAGAACGAGCGTAACAAGGAAATTGGGTGATTCGCCAGATCCGGAATGTCGGAGATACATACGTCATGGGGCAATAATGAATACCAATCCAAGGCCATGACGTAGCAGTATTTTGCCCTAGATCCACGTCTAAGCCCACCAGATAATTCACATGGGGAGAGCGCTGATTATCGCTCTTCTAGTTTTTGAACATGTATTCCACCTCCGTTAGATAACCGACAGACATCCTCCCGTAATTTTCACAGCAACCCCCTCTCGATTTAAGATAGCACGACACTCAAAGCCTTCGTATTCTCTCCAGGATGAAACGGACTCTAGTTTTATGCTTTATCCATGGCTTTAAAGTATTTTCCCATAGTTAGGATATTTCACTGCACTGACACGCTAATGTCTTGCTTCCAGGGAAATACCAAAACATTCTATGATTTCCCAGAGGCAGGTATAACGTCCAAGAACGTGGTACAACATCAACTGAGGTATGCGGCAGCATTTGAAAACTTTGGTATCAGAAAAATTGCCAGATGTGAGAGTCGAGTTGGCCATTTATCCAAGATATGAGACAACGGGCAACCTTGCTATCTGCACTGCCAAATTTCGAGAATGGTAGGCGATCTTGAACGATATCATTGTGATTAGGAAAGCTGACAACTCTTAAGGTTGGAAGAGCGGGCTATGGAACTCAGAAAGGAGACCTCGGATGCACCCTGGCCGCCTACTGATAGGTCGGTTGGCGTTGTTTTGGTAGCACACTCCATGGGGTACGCCAATCGAAATGACTGCGGATTCTCTTAATGGGACTGACACTTTTCAATCTGCAGTGGGTTTGTGGCAACGGATACTCTCTTCTCGATCCTGAATGACCAGCCTGCGAGTGGAGAACAGGAGTCAAACCCGATATTTCCTTTAATCCAAGGCATCCTAGCTTTTGACACACCCTACAATGGGCTCGCTCGTTCGATGTTCGTCTACGGAGCATTCTCGCAGTACCAAAAAGTGAGCAATATCTGGAATATCATGTCCACGGTTTCTGCAGGGCTCGCCAGCGGAAGCGCAATCGCCAGTGTCAGTCGCACCTCCAATGTGCTTGCAAAACCAGCGCAGCCGGGGCCGAAAAAGCCCGCATGGAAGCTATGGCAGACAATTGCTGTTCGTTCCGGCGCTGCGGGTGCGATCGCGGCAGGAGGAGTAGCGGCCTTCATGAACAGAGAGAAGATCAAGAAAGGCATAGCTAGTTTTGACAGAGACACCATAGGACAAGGATATAACGCCTTAGGGCAAGGCCTAGCCTATATTAACCAGGAGAGCTTGGGACGAGGGTTCGCGTGGATATCCAGCCACCTCAAGTTCGTGGGTGCCCTGACGAAACAAGAGGAAATGAAGCAAAGACTATTGCGGTTGGGTGCCCTCGAGGGTGTTGGTCTTACCAACATGTACACATCTCTAGGTGAGAATGGCACCTGGACCGGAGGTTATTTTGTCCCAGAGAGAACCTTCTGTGCCATACCTGCGGTGGATGAGAAAGCCAACAGGATTTTCCTCAGGCAGGTGAATACCGTAGCGGGTGACGAGATTGATGCCCATCTGGCCATGTTTCGGCCGGAGAAGAATGATGGGTATGCCAAACTATCGGAAGATGCGAGGGACAAAATCATCGGCTGGTTTCGGAGTGAGTCCCCGGTGGTTGACCCGCGATACAAGATCCAACATCTAGAGCAAAAGGAATCACAGACTGAGGATTACTCTGACATGGAAAATCACCCTGAAGTCGAAGATAAGGTCACTGAGAATCCCGATCTTAGTCCTCTGGATCTTGCAGCCGCAGCCGCAGCAATTCCTTTACCAGAAGATGAAGCTGCTAGCAGTGGGTATCAGAGTTATCTCTCTCGACTTGGCGCAAAACTTAGCCAGGCATACCCGTTCGATCGCTCCGGAGCCACGAAGGAAATTGCGACAATACCTCCAACACCACCGCTCGATTCGGAGGCTAGAAGTACCACTCCGGACGCTGGTGCTGGCCCTTCTGACCCTGCAGCTGCAGCTGCTGAAGTTCCTTTACCGCAAGACGACGTAGCTAGTAGCGGGTACCGGGCCTACATTTCAGGCATTAGCACAAAACTTAGCCAGGTAAATCCGTTCAATCGTCCCGAGGCTAAGAACGGAAACTTGACAATACCTTTGGCCCCGACGCTGGATCCTGAGGTTCGAGGAGAAAACGTCGCAGCGATTAGACCTGGAAATGGAAGCGTGGCAACTGCGGAATCCGCAGGAGCGAACACCGCAGTGTCCAATGAAAAGCTTGAGGGAGACAAAGAGGTGGAGAAGACGGAATGATAGTAGAACCTTTGGATGAGCACGTAGCTGGCTAGCTACCCATGGCGGAGGAATAAGTTACACACGAGATACGCAAGGGGCAAGTAATTAAATGGAGCAAAAGAGCAAAACCGCGGACAGTAGGGAATTGTACTAGGCCAGTTTTCTTAATAGAATCAAAAGCCATAATTACCAGGAACCGTTTAAGCAGCTTCAACCTCATAGAAGTAAGCCCCAAGGTGGAAGGAAATAGACCAATCGCGCTGGCCCAAACCTTAAAGTTGCGGCGTGATGGAATTAGGATGAAAGACTAGGTCCAATCTAAGGATTAAACTAGGTACTAGTCGACGGACTTGAGAGAATTTTGGCTACCAAGTTAACCCAGGTTGCGGCTATCATTGTGTATTTTTGCTTACAACAACCAGCAGCCAAAACCAACTCTGTAAGCTTAGACTATAATACCCCCAGCCTCATTTCACTAGCTACCGCAAGTAGGAGATCATCATCATACCCAGAACCTCAGAAAAAAAATTAAAAAGCCAAACTGGACCCCAATAGCATCCTCAGTTGCGTAGGCCATTTTGTGCCGCATTAGAGAAAACCTGATTTGGTTGGTTCGTGTTCTAGGGCAACGTAGATCTTCGCCTTAGGTTTGTGGCGGAGTCGGAGTAACACATGATGTCAACCGTTGATCATGGCCCCTTCCCCGGAGTATTTACAAGCGGGGGAAGGCAAAGGGGGATTTAGAGACCCTTATCCCGCAAAAAATTCCGGATAAATAGAAAACCATCTGAATCAAATCGAACCCTCCCGAAAAAAAAAAAGTATTCAAGGGAAGTTCCCCCAGTCACATAAACAACTCCCTTACTCCACTAACCTCTCCAACAAACAGGCCAAGCAAAACAGCCTCCACAGAGATCATGTCCAACGATAAAAGCAACACCGGCGGTGGCCTCCTCGGTGGCCTAACCTCCGGCCTCGATAACGTCCTCACTGGTGGCGAAAAATCTCAAGGGCAAGGAGGGCTGCTGGGTGGTGTGACGGGCCTCCTAGGGAAGACTACGGAGGGTGTTGGAAATGTGACGGGAGGGGCGCTGAATACCGTTGGTGGGGTTGTAGAGGGGACGACTGATAGCGCCGGGAAGATCGTGGGAGGGAAGCCGGGTGAGGTGGGGGATGCTCAGAAGAGGATGGGAGGAGAGAAGAATTATTGATGAGGTTTTTTCGGAAGAGGAGGGATAGGTGATGCTGAGATATGTAGGGTTTGATTTAGGAATTTCTGTCGTTAGTGACCAAGGCTATGGAAGGGGAACACACGATATAACCGGGGGGTCACCCGTCGACTCTTCTAGTCAGTTTTTTCCAAATCAAAATCTAGAGTCGCCCGGAGCTGCTTGATGAATCGAGTTGAATGACATATATTAATCTCATAGTTTAAACCTCGATACCTACCGTACCTAGCCCCCATGGGAGGAGGCTTATAATTCGAGTTACTCGTAATATATTGTCCTTACCCTAACTGGTAATGCGAATAACTGGCTTTGTTGCAGCCTCCTATAATTGGTGCTGGCTAAATTCTAGGTAATGTAGCTTGGCTTCTAGAAGATGTTCGATTCTAGAATTAATGCCTTGGGACAAATCGGCCTCTCAGGGGATTCGTAACTGTCACTGTGTCGATGCATGTACCTAGGGTGTATCGCGCAACGAGGCATGAACGTGTTTGGAGCGGAACGTGCTATTGATATGTGGAAGGCATTTTCATGTCCACATATAGCTATGCTCTTATGTAGCGCTAATATTAGTCAAAAATTGGTCATAATCTTGGCAGGGAAGCTTTATCAATGGGGCCCGCCCCTGCTCCATCCGTTCTCTGTTCCGCTAGCCTTAGCAGGGCCTGACGGGATGTATCCAAGGGCGGTCCTGATGCTACAATAGCTCTATTTTCGATCTAGGATCTTATAAAGCTATATAGAACTCTACTGTCTAGAGTCGGCGCTGAAGAGGTAAAAGCCCAACCAGTGGGCAGAAGGATGCCAAAATGGAGATGTCATAGAGTACAAGGTTGAGAGATCTCGGTCTAGAGATTCGCTAAGGCGGCAATTGTTGTTAATTGTATATTAATGCCGGGATATCTACCGGGCACCCCCTGAAGAGAGTTAATTTAAGTAGATGGAGGATTAGCCTCGAGATAACAATGTTTCGTTGCCTCCCTGATGTAAACGCATTTCCGCTGAATTGCTAGCCGTCTTGATCAAGAGGCGGTATTCCCTAGTTAAGTATTTTCAAATGAAAACATTTCGCCTTTGCGGGGTGCTTAGATGGAAAGTTCATCGTTCCGATGGGGGCGCAGCAATCTGCGGCTGCTTCTGGCTTTTTCTAGCACAGAGCTTTGTAGGGTGGTGAGGCTTATGGGTTTGGCGGTAGTGAGCAGGGAGTCATGGCTAGATGGAGATGGGCGCATAGTGGCTGCTGGTTTCGGCGAGTTGCGTAACTACGTGAGGCGGTTGTAAGCATTTAATATAAAGTTTCCTTGGCGTTCAGGTGGGGGGTTCGGGTCCCCCCAACTTCAATCCGAAACTCTTTACAAATTCACAATCTGTTATGCGGTCTCCCAACTAATAAAGATGGTGGATTCGATAAGTGCGATTGCTGGGCTCGGTCTGAGTGTTTCCTTCTCTTTGGCTAGCCTCGCCCGGACAATCGACACCGCACCAGAGCGCGTCGAGAAGATCAGCAACGATATATACTCGACCTGTGGTATATTGTAAGCGCCTCCGATTTTCCTGCATAGACCCAGTCTCACCCGTCCCAGGAACCAAATCGAGAACCTCGCGACAGCCAAACCAGACTCTGGTGGCGAGTGGAGCTGTATCTTCAGTGCTCAGGGACTCGACGACATACGATCGGCTACCAAAAACTGCGAAACGATATTTAAAGAAATCGACCGCGAGTTGAAGAAAGCAAGTAAGCAAATCGCCAACAAGAGAGCAGCTGGTGGCAATAAGGTTGTTTTATCAAAATCTGAGCGAGCCAAGTGGCCATTTATCCAGCCGGGGGTAGAGCAGTTGAGGGATGATTTACAGAGATCAAAAGGCAATTTGATGCTATTTTTAGCGGTGGCGACACTAGCCCATTCAGAAAAGCTCATGTTGAGGTATGGCCCACCCTTGATACCGTTAGTTCGCCGCTTGATCTTTAATGTTTTGTAGCAACCAGCCCACGCCGTTGGATCCTAGTGAACAGCGACAACTCAGAGCTACTGTCATGTCCCTACAGCGAGCTGCCACTTCGCCAGCATCGAAAAGCTCAACCAAAAGAGCTCGTCGGACATCTAAGGTATGTTTAAATCAGAGGCTACTCAACAAAGCTTAGTTGATGTGATTGCTAAAGCTAAATCAGCCGTATACGACTGGCGAAACCGGAGAGACCAGTGCTAAACCGGAAGGCAGCAGCCCTACCTCTATACCAGACGCAGGCGGCGAAGCCGGGGAGCCTGGCGGAGCTGGTCCCAGTGGGCGGACGGGCTCAGCACCTGTCCAAGCGCAATCACGGGGGGACCCGAGAGGAGGCTCAGCTTCCCAAAACATGCCGACTCGTGGCTCTGACAACCGGAATGCAGGTCCACTTGCTGAACCAGCAAACTATTTGGGTGGTCCAACCCCCCTGTACTCGCCTCATCCCCTCATGCCTCTTCAAGGCAATCTAGGGATGACAGCGGTACTACCCATCAAAGCCGAGTTAGCTCCGATTGCGCAGGAAGCCGATACATCCTCCCGGAGAGTCGAGAAATCACGAGCACCGTGAGTCTCTTAAGTAAAACCCTGTTTGAAATTGCCATTGACGAAAATCTTCTGACGACAAACCCGGGCCTTGAAAAGAGCTCTCCGCCAACTATTACGAAACCTACGGCACAAGGACACATCGGAGAGCGAGAACCAAAGCAGTATTACGAAGCCAGACAACCCCAAATCTACAGGCCCCTCGCACGCGGTGGTCTCTGCAGCGGATCCAAAACCATCCGCTCCGGTTGAGACTACGTTACAGGCCTGGACGATGGATGCGGTTCCTACGGACGTAGAGGGCGGCCCCGGCTGTGTGTGCCGAATCGAGGCTCTGCCTATCCCACAAGAACAGATAAAAGCGCGCTTGGAGCGACAGCAAAAACGCACATCCTCTGTCTTGGAATGTCTCGAGAAGCTTAACCCCCACCAACGCTCGATGGTGATGGGTCATGCCACAAGAAAGAATTCTAATCTCCTCGCTGTCGATGTGCTACAACGTGTGAACCTAGCGACCGTCTTCGGAGAATTGGAGATCGCAGTACTGATGTGGATAACGGAATCGTCGCCGGTGCCTCTACCGCGCATTGCAATTTTTATCGAGATGTGTATATATATTTTCCCCTCCCAAGTGCAAATCTTAGTCTGGTATCACCTACTGATTAACCCATAGCATCCGGGCGAGTCACGCCGTTCAGCGTGAACTTATCTGATACCGTCGTTAGCGTTAAGTTAATGGTTAAGGAGACGAAGGGCATCCCACTAGAAGAGCAACGCTTAGTCTTCGCCAATAGGACGCTTGATGACAATAAAACACTAGCCTTCTACGAGATCGAGGAAGAAGCAACTATAACTCTCATCCGCCATCTCCGGGAAGGAGGAATAAGCGTAACCATCAAAACCCGTAAGGGCATCCCCTCCCCATCATCCGTCCCTTGTCTTCCCCCACTAACTCCCCATCCAGTCGACGGTAATCTCACCGACATTGAAGTCAACACCACAGCCACAATCTGGGACCTCAAATATATAATCCAATCCCTCACAGATATTCCCCGCAACAAGCAATCCATCTACTTCGGAGGCGGCCCACTCCAAAACACACGCGTGATATCAGACTACAATATCCGGAGCGGGGATGTACTGCAACTCGTCCACAGACCGTCTAGCATCGGGTCTGCGACGATGGAGTGGTTGCCTAGGTCCCCGCCTAGGTCGCCTGCGATTTCTCAGTTTGGCTTGCCGGTGGCATCTGCTGGGCCTGCCGGGTGGGGGCAGGCGCACTCGTGGGGTACGACGGATGACGGCTTTTTGGAACCGCATGGTCATCATGGCCCCGGGTCAGGCGAGGGAAGTTTAGCGCTGGAGACGGTGGATGGGGACGAGGCGGAGCGGAGAGAGGAGAAGGTTGTGGAGGGTTTGTTGGCGAAGTGGACGACGGCTTATGATGAGGTGGGGGTGGTTGGTGATGGGGATGGGGAGGATACGTTGGCGGTGAAGGATGGAGGTGAGGATGCTGGCGATGAGGAGACTAGGGATGAGGAGACTGGGGATGAGGAGACTGGGGGTGGGGAGACTGGAGATAGGGAGATTATGAACTCCTTCTTCTTTCACACACGCACATAGTTGCCAATGGCCCCTCCCTCCTTCCCGGTGAGATGGAATCACCCGTGCACATCCCCCCACATACAATCAGAATTTTTCCAGAATGAAGATACTTGACACCCCGCGGATGAGAACCGGGATGCAATATGGCATATACATCGTCTCTTTATCCATTCCAGGGCTGTTGCCGAAGATAAATTGGATTCCAGTGAACCTACCTACCGACACATCCCCCCAACCTGCCACTACCTTTCCTATGTAGCTCCATCATATTCCACTCCAAAAATAACAAGTTTACCCCTGGAACTCCTACTATGACCGGCCAATTAACCACCTGCCTACTAGAGGAAAGGGGGGGATTCATTTGCTATCTGCTTGCCAAAATCCAACACCGTAGTAATCCAAGAGATTTACCACCGTGCGGTTCTCCTCGAATGGCCACAATGCATGTTTCGCCACTCGGTAGAGGCCGCTTTAACCTGATACCCCGCCACCCACCTAGATTCCCCGTTCTCGAGTACGGGCTTTGGAATAGCCTCCAGCGACTCGCAGGGGGGGTTCAGTTGGTGACTCGGGGAGAACCTAGCTTCGGGGATTTCGTCTTGGCTTGATGGTGGTCCGGCTCGTGGTTACGGCTTGTGGCTGTTTGGATGACTGCCAAAGGATACTAAGCAAAAAAGCTGCTTATTAGCTGCAGTGCATAGCATAGTTAGGAGATGCAATAATGCCTGACAGTTTTTGTCAGCTTTTGGTGACCGACTATTGTCCCGGGGGACAAGAGGAAAATGTATTATTTCAAGGCGCTTTTCGACCACTACTGCCTCAACAGCAATCGGATTATGCTGTGAATGAGCTGAAGGCATGTCAATATACCGTTTACTCATATAATCCAATTTCCTTGGTGGTCTACTATTGTGTTGTTGTATGAGTAGAAAAACATCTGTGCGGGTAGCAAAATCCGGCCTGTGGGGATTCGCGAATTCTGTACACTTAAGCCACGGCCTTGGTCGTAACGTTCATGTTCCAAGTCAATCTAGGTAGTTGACTTGCCTTCGGTGATACAAGGTCGCGACACTACCTCATCGCCTGTGACTTTGGCTTCCTCTCCTAATACAAAGTAGTATTCACTTGATCTCCACTCTGGGCGTCCACTAGCCATACTAGCTCAAAGATCGTGAAGGGCAACTCTTTTACCGTTTCGCTTCCCACTCAGTCACCTTCCGCTGTATCGAGAGCCTCGCCCAATACTGCACGTTTATCCGACCGGTGGAAGTCGTCTATATTCCTTTTAGAATTGCAGCGGTTCGAATTCTTGTACGGTAGAAAGCATAGTATTAATTGACTTAATAAACATTGTTGGAAATGGCGAGTTCCGGGGCTAGCCCGGAGCTTGCCATTAGGGTTCGCTCCGGGGCTCTTAGCCCTAAGGGGCTGAACAACCCCTTGTTTCTATTGCTAATAGAAACAACCGGACTGCTATTCTTGTTCATTCTAATGGAGTAGTCAATTGAATTAATTCTACTATACAGTATATGTGCCTTCGTCGTTCCGCCTCTTTCCAATAAACATTACATTAGAGGGAGATTTTTGGAGCTTCTTATGCTCGAACTGGAAGACGAAGACAACAGGGTAAGCAAAACGAATGCAGCGGTAGAAGCATGAAAACAATATGCCTCTATGTAAGTATAAGATCTGCATGCCAACATGGAATGCTTCCGGATCTGCATGTTTTCAGCTGAGCGGATGCAGCATACTAAGCATTGCTTCCGTGGTAGCATTCCAATGCGTCCATTCCAACAAGTCCAACAAGTCCAACAAGTCACGACTGAACGAAAGTGCGTTTGGCCCACTGCATTATTTCGTTCATATTTCTGAACGGCCAACAATGCCTTTAAAACCTGATTGGAAAGTTGGATATGGATGTTTTGTTTTTGGTCGTCCGCCCCGCCCACGGCTTTAAGAATCCGCTAAGGCCCTAGAGCGCTGGAGCTTTTTAGTACTCCATGCCTGCTACTGTAGCATAGCCAAGTGTCATACAAGCTTCCTGCCAGTGCCGCCATGCAGGTCGCTAGAATTGGATTGGCGGTCTGCGGGGGTGGGGTTGGTGTGGGGGGATGGACAGGGTAAAAGGATCGCCAATGATTGGCTGCGGTTTATTTAATAATCGGTGGCTCATTGTTGAATCGTCGGTTGGGCCTGAGTAGATGATTTTCGGGACCCCAGGTCACATCGCTCCATCAAATTGCTTCGCACGACTTACAGTATTTTTTGATGATATTCCATTGAACACTTCTCCCTTTGCATTGTCTAAGTCATGGAGGCTCAAGAGGGGTGGGCGGCAAGCCAGATGAAGCGAAGCGAGTGCGACCGCATCACAGCCTCACTTTAGCCCACGTCGCAACCAAGGGCGAAGCAATTCAATCATGTCCGGAAAGGCATCTTATCCCAAGACGTATCGGGTCCAGGGGATACCCGCTGAATCGGATGGCAGATTACTCCTTCGTTTGATTCTGGGTGCGCGTGACGAGCCATTTTCCATCGGACCCGATCCCCAACGCAGCGCCTTCCAAGTAGCAACTATTACACTCGGACAGGTCCCGACAGGTCTTCAAGATGGCAGGACTGAGTGGGCATACAACCCCCCTAACGGCGAGATTGAAGGCTCCTCCATCACGGTTGACAGTCATTTCATGGGGTTTACACCGCTGAATTCTATTGGGGGTGGTCCAGACCATAAGATGGAGTAAGTTCTGGTTTTTACCCCTAGGGTGTCCCGGAGATACATATCTAAGAAGCCTAGCTGCATTGCCATCACTGGGCTTGCTAGTCACCCTTTCGGCTCTTGGAAGGAAAGAGATGGGGAGCACATGTGGCTTAGAGACTCTCTTCCTCAGGATTTGAAAGGAGCTCGTATCCTTCTATATGGCTATGATACAAGCCTGCTGCACAGCCAGGCATTTCAGGGTATCGACGATATTGCCGTTGGACTTAGCCACAGCATTAGAAGCATCAGAAGGAACAACAAGGTTGGTGATTGCGAGCATTTTAAACATGTGTCTGCCTTGGAAACTCATCTTGGTAGAGGGGGGATGCCCCGCGGCCTTTGATCTTTATTTCTCATAGCCTTGGGGGGATTGTCCTGAAAAAGGTATGGAAGTTTCATCCGCTTTTGGCAATGGGCGTTTGTGCTAATTGCCACCAAGGCCATAGTTCACATGAAGGATGGGGACGAGATCGATAAAGAGAATTTTAATTCTATTTACGGTGTGATATTCTTTGGTGTGCCAAACCAGGGGATTAGGATCGAACACTGGTTGCCTATGGTCAAGGGACGCCCCAATGAGAATCTTGTTCGAAACCTAGGACCAGATTCAACCTACTTGAGTACACTCCATAACGAGTTTCGCTCATCATTTTGTTTTCCAGATTCTGTAATCATTGCCGTCTATGAAACAGAGCGGACAAAGGTGGCGAAAGTAAGAACTGCAGATCTATCTATGGCTCTCGTTGCTCACCCCAGTGTCCATAGGAAGAAGAGCCTGGGAGGTGGGCACTGACCGGAAATTACGAGGTGCTTGTCTCCATTAACCAGGCGACTGATACCCTCTCGCTGGATCAGGGCCCACGCTATTACAGATTACCAATCAAGCGAAACCACTCTGATATGGTTAAATTCTCGAGACAGGACGGAAATTACAAACTTGTAGTATTTTACCTGGAAGAATTTAGTGCGGCTGCTGTCGAAGTGATTCGGGCAAGATTCATGAAGGCGCAAGGTAAAATCTCTTTCTTTGGATGAACCTCGGGGGAGACTGCATGGCGCCCTTTACTAAAGATTTTGCAGAGCCTACGGATACCCAAGGGTGGACACAGTTGCACCACGCGGCGTCCCAAGGGCGAGAATTTAACTTGGAGGAGTCACTAAAAGTGCTAAATAACTTGGCCAATCTAGAACGCAAGGATGCTAGTGACCGAACGCCACTACATTTAGCAGCGTATTATGGACATGACTCTGCTGTGAAAGCTCTGCTCGACAAAGGCGCCAATAGAGACTCTAGGAATCTTAGCGGACAGACACCGTTGTATAACGCCGCGTCTAGAGGATATGGACCTATTGTCGAGGCGCTAATAGATGGAGGGGCTGACAAGGAAGCAAGAGACAATGAGGGAAAGACCCCACTTTATGCTGCGGCACGATACGGGCATGGAGCTGTCACGAGACTGCTGGCTGGGAGGGGAGCTAACAAGGAAGCGAGAGCTAATGGAGATTGGACTCCGCTGCACGCTGCAGCTTGGTATGGTCATGAAGCTGTGGTGGGGTTGCTGATTGAAGGAGGTGCTGATAGAGGCGCGACTTCTGGTAACGGGAAGACTCCGCTACATGCCGCAGTTCAGAATGGACATGAAGCGGTGACTTTACTGCTCCTCAATGTGGGCGCCCACATAGAGGCGAAGACAGATTCCGGGGACACACCGCTGCATGTCGCGGCATACCATGGGCTCGACGCCGTGGCGAGGGTCCTCGTGGATAGACGCGCTAACAGGGAGGCGACTAACAATGAAGGGAAGACTCCACTATACATTGCCGCACGAGAAGGACACGAAAGGGTGGCAAGACTCCTCCTCCAGAGAGGCACTAACTGGAAGGTGAGGATAAGAGGTGGATGGTCCCCTTTACATGCTGCGGCTTGGTACGGCCACGAATCAACGGTCAGAGCGCTAGTGGAATATGCTGCCGACACTGAGCTGAGAAATGATAAAGGGGAGACTCCATTGTTTGCTGCGGCACGCCGTGGGCATGAGAACGTCGTGAGGCTGCTTCTTGAGAATGGTGCTGATAAGAAGGCGCGCGCTAATAACAAGTGGACACCGTTGAAAGTCGCAGAGTCGAATGGATATAGGGTGGTTGCAGGTATGCTTAAGCGCTCCTGGTAAACCTGCTGTTCGTTGATAAAGTGGGCGGTTGCTGGGATACCATTGATTACTTTTTGTTTTATTTTTCCCGGCTACTACAAAGGTTTACCAAAATACCACAACTTCGGCTCTGGTCCGTCTATTCTTTTCTAGGCGTGTAGGCCATCTTTATCTAACTTTTCTGTTTCTATTCTTGCGAGTGATTACCTAGCTATCCATTTTAGCAATGAGCATGATGTGTTATGAGCACGTAGCGGACATGTAAAGTAGACTTGAATTGATGAAACGGAGTACATGGAAACGTCCTCTATATAAGAAAGGGCCACAACGGAAAATTCGAGACGTCCATGCAGCGCGGGAACCACTGCCGCGGGAGCATGTATGCTGGACGGCATACCCGCACCTCCAATACAATAATCTTAACACATGACTATGAAAAACCCCGGCGTAATTTGGTTGTCGTGTGGCGATACTTTTTTATATTAAAATCGAAGCCTCAACATGACACAAAGCTACCTACTAACGATGTATGCGGGCTCAATAGGCAAGGTGAACACAAGGTGTAGCTTCTGGGAGATATTGATGGAGGTGTAAGATAGAAAAGGCCAAGGCAGGAGGAATGTGTAAGCCACAACTCGTCGCCTTAGCTTCTCTCTCGTAGTTAGTATAGTATCTATCTTATTGACCCTACGTTTTGCATGCTCTCCTTGGATATATCAAGGAAGCTACCCTGGATCTCTCGAGTGACCTATCCGCAGCTTCCCCTTATTTATTAGGTTTTAAGTCAATTGTTAGCGCGCGATCTCGAAGTGGGAATTGACAAGCTACTATTTAGATCCCAACCCCACACTAGTAGTGCTTCCATCAGCGATCCCACTTCCAGTATAACAACATCTGACCACCGTTGCCGTTCGTACTGCATAGAGGCTGATCCAATCGAATAAAAGCTCTTCTACCCTTGCGAACTTCCCCAATATTCTCTAATAACTAGCTCCTTTTAGTTAGTTACCGGACATCTGGTTAACACGCGGTGAGTTAGTCGGCTTCACGATTCCTGCCAGCGCCTCCCCGAGGGACTATCCCTTAAAATATACCGCTGCCTGGATTATCTGTGTCATTTAATTTTCTAGAAGGGCAAGACTACTACTGACTAGTGTGCAGTGCTAGATAGTGTGTGAGTCTAATGAATATTATTATTTATTAGATGGGGTTTCGGCGGTAGGGATTAATGATTGAGCCTATGGGCATGCTTCCTGGAGACCTAGCGGGAGGGGAGCAAGGAGGTACTTTTCCAGCACCGAGCGTGGACACTCAAGACGCCTTCTGGGACTGGTCAGGCCGGGGCACCTCTCACGTTGACTTTGGCAAGGACGAGGCACTTCCCCTACAGGGCGAGTTCCTCGGGTATGGGATCCATGGCGGCGTGTACGGGACGATCTGCAGCGGCAAGGCCCTAGCGCGGGGGAGGAGGTACTGTCGCACCAAAATAGCCTCTTCCAGGCTAGGTTCCGAAGAAGCTCAGCCATCGCCATATCATCAAGCTTGTTGGCACTTATACGCAAGGTCCATATCTGGGGCTGCTGCTTTGGCCCGTGGCAGTGTGTGACTTGGCGGCATTTCTTGAGGATGTGGACAGATTAAGCACTACTTCGTTTCTTGGGGATGCGGACGGGTCCGGTGCTACTACGGGGGCAGCTGCAGAAGCTGGTCCCATCGGCTTTCGGCATAACCACCTCACCAACGAATAGCGCTTGGGCGCTCTTAGGGTGCCTCCGCCTCGCGCTCACCCTCCGCGAGCTTGAGGCTGAGGTCGAATTGCGACCCTCCACTGCTACCGGTATCGCACAGGAAATTCGCGATGTTGAGTAAAGGGCCTTTTTTTAGGCGTGCCTAGCATGTTGCGTGTGTCTGATGGTTGGATAGGCTGCCCAGCGGCCGGTTCAGAGGAGCTGACAATAGCTGGTTGAGCCATTTTGGGATAACCGACGCACTTTCCCCTTAGTTTAGGTTCCTGTTGACCACGGCACTTAATCCAGAGGATGTTGACGTCTAGGGCGATTGGCGGGACTCCCTGCAGCAAGTAGATGTATGAGTAACGAATCCGATAGAGGACTTGCCTTGGGGAGTCTTATGCTTCTCCCTTTGATGCCTCCCAAAGTGGGAAAGCCTATTGTGAGAACGATCGTAGTCCTTGTAGGGGTAGGTCGTATGTGAAAATTTAATGTGTGTATCGAGATACGATTTCACATGGGAGCACTGCTCATAGGAATCGCAAGGATATTTCACAGCCTCGATCGCAGGTTCCTGTTTGCGTTTACAGGCTCCACTATATGGACTAATTACTAGGAGGTTTTAACATCAGTATAGGCGGACGGGAATCCCAGATCGGAAGGAGGAGGTACTACCGTTCAGATCTCATTAGGGCCAAATCCGAAAGTGACATACTCGTCCACGATGGCGAGCTTACACCTAGGGGGCCCAGCAGTGGGGGGATCAGCAAGATTGATCTGGGATTGAGCAAAGGCTTTAGGCACTAGTGGTGCACTCGGCGATGGTGGGAGATTAGCCATTGAAGGCAAGTTAGCATCGAACCTGGTTTGGGTAAACGCCCTTGGCGAAGTGAATCTCGCATGACGCCCGAGCTCGAGGAACAGCTGCTCTATGATAAGCAATTCCTGTATGATTGCCCAGGTGATCCTTCCTAGGGATTGGTCCCCGCTTCCAATGTATATAGTTTTCTAGAAGCACTCGATTGAGTGAGTCAAACCACCCAGGACAGCAGGGGCCATGTCGCAGAATGGGCATTACTTAGCACTGTCATAAAAGCGTCAGTGATGGATCGGGCCCGAGCCAAAGATTCTGCCACAATGTGTAACTAGCTAATGAGATCCCCATCACCGGTGATCTTACATGGCCCCACGATGCTGTGCATGACGGCCCGCCTGCGAGCTTCTAGGGCAAAGTGACGCACCAGTTCCACGGAGGCTTCAGTTGTATAGGAGGAAACGGCGCTGCCGAGGACGAAGATAGCCGCTGTAGGGAGCCACATGTCTCAGGCTAAGGCGAGAGCGGGAAAGACCGACAAGGGTATTGTGGAGGTGATTTCTATGCCGGGGAAGTGGTAGTTTGTTAGCTAGTTATTAGTCATTCTCTTGGCAGGGGCAGCTTACCTACCGCGCCCACGACCTGCTTAATACAATCGTCCTTCTACCTACCAGACGAACTTTAACCTGCACAGTATTCACCGCGATCTTGATCCTACCGTACATGCCCGCCGACGTGCCGCTACGAACAAAAAGTGCAAAGTAGAGCATATTTTTGGCCCATGAGGTCCCAAAGTGAAAGTGAATTTGTGCTGAGTTGTCTATATACTAAACTTAGTGCTATTGCCTCTTTGGAATTCTGAATTCGTCGTTAGGTGCCCATATCTTGGTTGTTAATTTTCCAAAAATTTTACACCGGTCGATGGAGGATCGTTCTACTTCGTAGTTCTTTTTAGATTATTAACGGTACATGTATTTTCGCAGTGGCTAGTGCGATGGAATTTCCACTTCTGGGAGTGCCATCGCTTTCGATCCTCCACAGCCTTGTGTAACCGATGGTGCTGACGCGGAGCAACAAGGCTGTCCTAGAAAGACCACCTAATGCCTTGCATTGCTCATTCACAAAACTTAATTGTAATCCTTCAATCCTATCTAACGATCATATATCAATGCAACGACTCACTGCGGGCTATTAGTTCCACAAACGCAACCTCAGATAACGACCTCGTCTAAAAGCAGCAATTGCAGCAACCGGGATGGCGGACCGCAAGTCCCCTTATAGCCCAAATGCTCTTGTTCCGCAAGAGAAATGTACCGCGAGTGCGGCGATTCTTGTGGGCAACGAACCCAAGACGGCAGACCGCAAGCCTCCGTATAGTGAGCAAAACGCTCTCGTGGTTTGGGATGAGGAATCGAAGGCAATACACCCTCTCTTAAACACCAGCACTGCGCTACCATCCGATCGTAGGCAAAAGCTGGCCAGCAGGAATTCAGCACTCCCCCACCCCGCATATAAATAGACTTTACCTTAATCACTCCGCGCGGCGACCTGTAACAGCTGCTGACATAAGTGACCTCAGATCCCCGGCTGCCCAATCCTTCAGCCTGAAGAGAGTGAGGTCGGCTGGATTAGCGGCCAATTGGATTGCGAAAGAATCGACAGTCTTATCAGGTGGCTTTGGACGGCCGGAATCCCAGGCGACATCCGCAGTCTGAAGAGACACAAGTCTCTGGAGCGTGTCATTAAAGTAACCAGCCGAATGGACGAGCATCTAACATGGCGGAAAGGTGCTATCCACGTCAAAGAATTGTTGCCGTTTTTGCTCGACTATGGTTATTTCTCCAAGAGCCTCTGTAAAGAAGGTATGGTAAAAGAGTACGACACGGCCCGTGGCTTTCTGTTGTCATACGCGCACCTGATTCGTACCGAAGCGGACTTCAAAATAGCGTGGGATTACGGCCTCTTACCTAGGAGCTGTGGTGAGATCAGTTGGGAAAGATGGAGTGCGTTTGCGGGGGATATCCTGCGGCAGATTCCGCAGAAATCTCTGGAGGGACGGTGGGAATATGGAGAACTACAAAGAGGCCGGATGAACTTTGCATACCGGTTGGCAAATCTCACATTGCATAGTCTCTACGTCCCAGACAAGACATACAGAGCGATTATCGATCTCTACTTTAGCTGGCTGGTGGTCGTGGTCATCTTCATCGCCGTCGTCCTAACGGCCATGCAGGTGGCTCTCGCCGCGCCGAAATATGTATCAGAGAGATTCCAGAAGACTGCCTACGGATTTAGTGTGTTATGCCTGGTTGGGTTTGGCTTGGCCATTCTGATTATGGGGTTCATCGTTCTGTCCTTTTTTCTTTGGAATATGGTAGTAGCATGGCAAACTGAGATTGAAAGGAAAAGAAAAAAATCCCAGTATGGGAGAGACGTGTGAATGGCTTGACGGCTGATAAACAGAATGGATTAGCTTCTTTCTTCGCTTTCTCACTTGCTATGATGTTCTTGATATTGCCGTGATCATTAAAAGTGTTGCTGATAGTCGTAAAACGGATTATCGGTTGAGAAACTTCAGACATTACTATTCGCCTCCAGGCTATTGCTTGCATCGCAAAGTATAGTTTCCTACCAGAGAATGGAGGTCTAGATCTTCGCAGAGATGGTAGTGCGTGAGCAGGTGTCCAGAGGACCCGGACGAAGCCAAGGTTGTCGGGTTGCGATTAGGGTTCTATTTTTCTCTAGCCCTAGCCTTATCAAAACTGCTGACCCTACCACCCACCTCTTTATCTTTTTTGACTTGTCTCTGATTCACTCGCCCCTGTGTGTTGAATAATGTACCTGCCCTAGGCGGCAGTTTTTCTTGGGCTCTGCCAGCTGCAAAATGTGTATTCAGGATTCAACTGAGCTGATCAGCGTAGTGGGTTATGTATGCATATATTTTTACTGACGACCTGCAGCCCTGAATTTGCTGCACATAGCCTACTCTTACGGATTCCTAGCCCCGCTTTCAACCTAGTATATGGCATCCTCGGTCTTCCGCAGCACCGACCAGCCCTGCCACCACGGCTCAGTTCGGCCACGGATATGGAACTCTTCTATGCGAGTTCAACTTAGACAACTTCGTCCAATAAGTTGACCGCCCACTCCAATCCTACCAACCCTAGCCATCCCCCTCCCCGCTTCTCATCCCAAGCTTCATCGTCGCCGCTAGCGAGTGTAAGCCCAACCTCCGTCCCTAAGTCCCGAAAGAATTCTCATAGCTAACCGTTGGAATATTAACTGCCATTTGCGATATGCACCAGTATTCCACCTTAGACGAGAAATTAACTATTGAGATTAACTAAGGCTTATTCGAGAGTCCCCCCTACTATCTAAAAGCATCTAGAAAAGAAAGAGAGAGAGGATTCCTAGTAAACGAGTCTAGAGGGCACCTAGGGTCCGCCATAATTGCGATAAGCTACCCCATCTCACCCCCGTGGCAGACCTCCTTGTGAATGGGATCCATCGCTCAACACTCAACAATCCTATAGTGTTCACCCCACCGTAAAATCCCTACCCCAGATGTTTGGGAACCGTCAATTCGGGCAGGACACACGAAGAGCATTGCAATGGTAGCGTAGAATAGCAAGAATTGAATTAATGCTAACGAACCTCTAGAAGAGGTGGGCATCGCTCTGACTATGTAATTAAGGCGGCCAAATGTTACGCCGCTACCCGGCAGTACCGCTGCCAGTGAATGTCCCCGACAGGTCGTAGCTATTAGGTTACTGTGTTGGAGGTGCGGGTATGCTGCACGGTAACATGCATACTCTTGCGGTAGTGGTTTCCGCACTGTATGGAGGTCTTAAACTTTTCGTTTACTACCCCTATATTATATAGTGGGCGATTCTATGTATTCTGTTTAATTAATCAAGCCTACTTTACATGTCTTCCGCGTGCTCATAACAATAGTAGCTGTAGTATGTGGAGCACGCGTCCCAACGATAGTGAGTAAATTCACTCCCGCCATTCCTCAATTTCAACCGGGGGATTTACCTCGCGCTTCCCTACTACGTAATCCTCAGTCATTGCATTTCCCCCCCCAAAGTCCACCTCACCTTAGCCGTATAGCGTATATCATGGATACCCGATAGACATGGCGAGTCAGAGATCTCGGTCTCGTAGAGATCTATTGAATTTGGCATGTTTCAGTTGCAATTTTGTGCGGAAGTATTTGAATGCATCGACCCAGAGCCCACCAGCCGGCCTGCCAACGAGGCGGATATCCTTAAGATGCAGGGCATTGAGGGTAGCAGCATGTCGGATAAGGAATGTCATGAGGTTTTCTAGCCCGGATTCTATGCGGGTCAGCTCCACTCAGCGCAGGCTAGGAAACTCGTTGGCTCCAAACAACTTGGTGGTACACCAAGTTTTTTACCCTCATGGTGGCCACCTAAATCCAGCGTTAGGTCCTCCAGGTTCGGCGCGCTGCTCTATTGTGTCGCGAGCCCATCCGCATCCCCGATCTGATCCATGGGGTGGGTATTTATGGGACGAAAGTGCAGCCTTCGTGGACCAGTGAAAGTTTTGACTATCAATGGCTTCTCACGCTCGGTGATGAGGGAAGTTGAACACGTTACGTAATTTATCAAAATTTCCCTCGGCGATGGCAGACTCAGGCAGTGGCTTAGATAGCTGAGTGAGGGCTTCAATAACTGTGGCGAAGGCGCCACGTTCTCGCGCGTAGGTCGCAGTCCTTGGGTGCACGAGGGTAATATCAGTGATAACGTTGACGCCGGGTGCCGGAGAGCGGCCAGCGTCGATGGTAAGGGATTTTAGACTAGACAGATTATCGAGCACCTTAGCGAGAGTTCTGACATAGGCACCTTCCGGTTGGTCTTCTGAACTGCAAGGTGTTCTCGGCATTTTGCGTACCCAGCTTTCAGCTGCTCCACCGAGTATTTAAAAGGCGCTATAGGAGATGACCTATAAGGGCTTCGAATAAGCTGATCTATGGTCAGGCCCTGGGGAGGCTCATCTGTGGTTAGCCGTCGCAGTGATCCGAGGTCGGTAGATTCCGAGAGCATCCTGGGATAGGAAAATTCGGTCTTAGCGGTATTGCGAGAGAAACGATCGAAGCCGCAATTCAGATGCTTGATGTGTGATGGGATGTGCTCATGTAATGAGCACTCAAGGAGCCGACTCAGGCTTCCCTTTTCGATCCAGAGGGTGGTGGTCCCGAAGAGCTGAGGGATTAGGGGGTGAGCGAAGGGCTTGCGGACGAGGCGAAGCCGATATTGTTCTAGCTCCGGGATGTAGCAAAAAATTTCAAGGATGATCTCAGGTGGTATGGTATTCACGGCCGCTAACAGGCCTTGGGATACTTAGGCAGAGGCAGTAGCCAGAGAATGTGAGGGCCCCGGAGGTGCGAGTGTTGAATTTTAGGCTGCTCCGCACGCTGGCCAAGGACTCAAGGGGGGCCGTTTTAGCGGAGTTTTCACTTCTATTGATTGGTGGTGATCAAGTAATCCATCAAGAACCCAAAAAAATATAGAACCAACATCACAGCCACCGAGTATCGGTTTCCAATGTGTCCGCCCCATTCAATACCGAGCTAGATTATTGGCATTATTAACAATCCCCATTGCCACATTTTCTTACATTGTTCTCACCCAGATTCGAATCCCTTCCCGGCCATCCTGTCCACTCATTACGGAGACTTCAATTAGCGGGATAGAACCGGGATTATCCCCCCCCTGTCAGCGAGACCGGCACCGGCAAACGTCCACATCTACATGCCACATGTTGAAACACCGGCTGAGACCACCCGGTACCTCCAGGTATCTGCCCTAAGTATCCGAACTCGTGGGAAAACGCTGACATCACACGCGTTCCTCAATACGAACATACATCTCCGATTGCAAAAATAGCCCATTCCTATTAACGCTCTTCAAAGACCGCGTTGGATCAACGAGCGTAATATGGAAGCGACGGAAAATCTAGCACGCGCAACCGGTTCCGTTAGCAATGTCCCAGCAGAAGCGGAATCGGCCTAAATATCTTGAGCATAGCATACCTCGGCCAGTGCCTTACTGATCTCTAGCAGCGCAATAGGCTTCCCCAAACACCCATACCTCCCCGACCCAAACACCAAATCCCCAACCTTATGCATCCGGGCCAAGCGCTCCTCCTCAACTCCCAGCCACCGCTCCGGCCGATAGATATCCGCGTCCCCGCCGAAAACCTCCTTATTCCGATGCACGCCCCATGCGCAGTACCCGATGTTCGTGCCAGCGGGCACGAATTGGCCGTTCAGAGTGTCGCCGCCTGGGGGAACAGTTTTCTGCATGAGCCCCATGACGGGCGGCCAGATGCGGAGGCCCTCCTTGATGCAGGCTTGGAGATAGGGAAGTTCTAGGGTTTCGGAGTGGCGGGCTATGGGGTTTGAGAGGCGGTTTGTGCAGGTAGCGGCGTCGAGCTCGGATTGGAGGGCCGTGTAGACGCGGGGCTGGGTTATGATAAAGAGGGTTATAGTTCGGAGAGCTGTGACGGTCGTGTCGGATCCCGCCATGCTGTGGGTCTATTAGGCGTCTGTGGGGTTGCGGTTGAGGGCGTTATGGAGAAGGGAGGGTGGCATACATTTGCAATACAGCTTCGATTTCGGCTTCTCGTTGCGATAGGCCGTGGCTTATGAAAGACCCTAGCATATCCTTTCTTTCTATCCTCTCGGGACCGAATCTCCGGGCCACAATTTGTTTCGCGATTCTAATTAAGATGAAAGGCCATCCATTAGCCACGATTCTGCAAACGCTGGAAGGAATAACAAGCTCACCCCATCAGCTTCCCCACTCCGGTCTTGTCCTCTGGAGATGGCATGACGAGCCTGCTGATCCAACCAATTCTAATGAGTCGGTTCAGGCTCGGGAGCGTCGAGAACCATTCAAACACCGGTAGCAGTGCTCTTTGCATCTTGATGTATTCGTGGACATCTTCATCCTTGGTTAAGAAACCAAACGGCTCTCCAAAAGACACGTCCGAAATCACGTCGAGGGAAAGGTATTGCGTTATGCGCGCAAAGTCGACCGGTCGCAAAGCTGATTTCGAGGACATGTAGTTATCGTGAATCAGTTTGAAAAGGTCGAGCAAGCGGTTGTCAACGCACTCCTCTAGGTGGGAATTCTCTTTTCCCGAGTACTGTCATTCGAAAACCCAATTTAGTATGCAGTAACCTCAGCAGCAGGTTCAGCGCAAGTAGAAACATACACCTGACGTCATTCTAGATCGAAGGTCGAGATGCCGCGCTTCATTCCTCTCGGAGAAGACGTGGTCGAGTTTGTGGTCGAACGAAGTGCCGTCGTACCAATCCGATCGCGTGTAGGGAGACCGAACGGCGCTCATCCGTCGCAAAATCTCGTAGTCATCCGTCACCAGGTCGTTGGGACTAATTCGAGCGATATGACCTAGGTCCCAAAGGATTTAGTCACAGTGGAGAACAAGAATAATCTATCGCGTTGAGGCCACAATTACCGTATCTCCTGCAGGCATCCGCGACGTCGAGGTGCATTGTCCCACGGTAAGTGCTCTTCACCATCCACAGCTTCGAGACTGCCGCGATCCATGGGCCCTTGAACTGCTTCAATCGCCGGTACACTAGATATCTGTTGATCGCAAAGTAGGCAATAGAACAAACGACGACCAAATACCCGACGATGGAGAGCAAATGCTTCCTGATGATCGCTTCAGCCATGGCTGGATTTGCTCAGCCGGTTTGCGCGGCAGGACTGTTTGGAGAAAATCCCATCTGGGGTCCTTGCCGGTCTTAGTACTCTCCGAGTACTTGTAGCAGGCAATTTCATCGCCCGGGTAAGCAAGCTGGCAGATGACTCGGTGCAGCAGATGCAGCAGCAGATGCAGCAGGAGATGCAGCAGTAGGTGCAGCGATGCGGAGGTTACGTATTCGCATTATGGCCGTTATCTCAACCACTCGCAACGGCGAACTAGTTCCAACATCCGCGGACGAAGCCCAGCCTGGGGCGAATCGGCTCTCTCCCATCCCAAAACAACAGAACAAGCGCTACGAGCCACGTCGCGATAGCCAACCCGGTTATCTCCCTCAAAATAGGTTAAGGTTAATTCTCGGCAGTAGTTATCCCTCCTGCTGGAAGGCTTGGGCATATTGGGTAAGGGTGTTTTGGTGCTCGCGGGATGCATTCGTGTAAGCCGCGCAACCGGCTGGGATATGCTTGCTTCCCACGCAAAAAAGCGGGACGATCTCTGCTTTCAGGAAAGCGGTTTTGAAGCCACGTTGGGCAGCTAATAATAATGATAATAGGAATAATAATTGCCGCTTTGGCGGGTTGCAGCTCTTTAAATGAATTCCCCACCCCGTCCTGGCGTGCGAGTAAACCAGCCGGCGAATCTACTGCCTTGGTGCGATAGGATTCCGCCGGAGATCGTTTTGTTGTTTTGTAGGTAGCGCAACCACGAACACCACATACGTAGGGGTATCGCAGATGAATTATTCGGAAAAAAAGGAGCGTGGAGAATTATACTTGATGATAATATGATTTGGCTGGGGAGTCTGTCTTCATCGCAATAGACTAAATATTCTGGCTTCAGCAATCCATTTTGACTTTGCGTAGATACCGCGATCCGAAGCAATGGGGTAGCCAGCTCCACGTCCGTGGGAAATCCCGACCGTATAATTTTCGGCAAGAACGCTAACGCTCCACGACTTACGGGCTTCGTATCCACAAGCCAAGGGACCGCCACGCACGCTCCTCTCAGCATGGGGGATACTGTGCGCCTCGAAGTTCTTTCGTGTGCAAGGAATCCACGGATGGGCTTCTATCATTCAACGTTGTTCTTAGTGCCCTGCCCGCCTCAGCTAAGGAGAAAGTCTCGGCCTCAGGACCCTTACGTTTAGTACAAGTTTTCTACCTTAACGTTCTTACCTTCCTATTTGGGAATAGCCAGCCAGCCATGGCGCTCGGCCAGACCCCGCTCCATATAGGAGCTGCTTTTCGTTTACTTTCTGCTTTATCAAGAATGTAAGAGAGTTGCCATACTACGTTGTTTCGTGGCCAGGTGCCCGAAAAGCCTTCGGCCACCGTCTTGGCCAATTACCCCCTTTTTAGCCCCTGAGTCGGCCGTTGGCAGCCTAGACTCCATACCACGAAGCATATAAGGACTCTGCGAGTCCGCAAGATTATATAGAAACCAATTCAATTCTATTAAGCTATTCGAGACCCTATTTACATTGTTGACCACTACCATTTCGCCAATCCTAGCATAACCAACAACATTCAACTTTTCAAACACAGCATTTGCCTATAAGTTCCTCTTCTTGGCCTAGCGCTCTTAGGGAACGCCGCGGGGACTGCGAGAGTACTTTCCGGGGACGCTATGTTCTGAATAGTGAGCATCTAATGCAAGGGCCTACGGGGTGGGTGAATGTACAGAGTAGGGAGTGGGGGCTTGGCACTCTGCATAGGCATGCAGTGTCTCTTACCACGCCAGGCTTGGAGGGTTGCTTTCTGCTCCTTAATGTCTATAGCCGCCACATTCTTTTAGAATAGGCATGAAGCCTACGGTCGCGCTCCTGGTTGAAAGTATTTATTAAGCCATACGTATTTATACGTTTTCCGGGTGGGCATAACTTAGCCACTAGACTAGGAGTCGGAAAAACTAGCTTTTGCGGCTTCTGGAGATTACGGTGGGAGTGTGGGATTCGGTTGGATAGGCGTAGGGAGCGTCCAGCCAGCCGCATGAGAATCAGAACATGGGAGTGAGCGATATAGGGTGGGAGGAGTAACTAACCCTTAGCCCGGAGGCTAGCTAGACCTGCCTGCCCAGTCCGGCTGGCTAGCGTTGGAGAGACCATTGTAGAACAAGTAATCTATGGGAGCGCTAGCTGGTATGGCCATTGCATAATATATTGTCCGGGTACCCATAGCCATCCGTACAACGTTGGCTACATGTCGAGGTAGAGCGGCAGTGGTTGAACTGGTGGATTAGTGGATAGTTATTGATTCGAATCTGAATAGCTGAGATACACCCTTCACAAGCACTAAGAGAGCGCATAACGGGATCTAACTAGAACGCTATCGTTAGTATAGATACGCGAGCTGTGGAACACTAGCACGTCTTAGTTGCAGAATGCGAGCCTCATTGCGGTTCCAACGAGTCCAAATGTCGTGGAGGTGGAGTGAGTGCGTTGGAAGTCCCACCCTCTCTAAGCTTGTATAACATCACACATTACCGCTAAGACTATAGCAATGAGAAATATCACTAAATCGTTTCAATTCCCGGAGCTGACTTCCACTCCTACTCTTTGACGTATTGATACCGACCAGTGGACCCCTCCACTAGAGCTTAACTACCCGGCGATAACGCCTCGCTCGGCTACTAGCCCCTACTGTCTCTTTTCCCGAGAAGTATTTGCCTCAGGGTGGTGTAGAGAGCTGTGCACTCGCGCTGATTGCTTTAGGCCGCGTCGGTGCTTTTATCTCTTCAACCATATTTCATACTGGCACTAGGCCTGAGTCTGGAGACTGTGCCTTTCGGGCGGCCTTGGCGAATCGACCCCGAAACATCACAGCGTCCCTATCCTCGACCCTGCCTAGCATCGTCGTTAATCTTGATCTTTCGTGGGATGGCGTTTCCCTCCCAAGCATTGCTTACCTACCAAGGCCGATACCCGCCACTTTTCATAAGAACGAATGCGTCTCACGAGCGGTGAAGGTGGCGGTGTGCAGCCTACACGCAACGGGGGTTTGGTGCCTATGGGTATCTAGCTAAGGGAGCGAGCATCAAAAACCCCCCAGCCAATGCCTAACCTCGGTTAAATGCAGTTCCATTCAGAGTATGGTCCAGCCTGAGCAAGCGTCAGATGAGCCACCTTGTGTGTAGTTAGGTTATATGTGTTGTTCAGTTACGCTTTGCTTTGACTAGGCTTTAGTCAAGCCCTCTGGGAAACCCTCTGGGAAATAGTGTGCCTTTAGTGGACAATTTCTGATAGGCTGAGCCAACATGTTACCTAACGTATAATGTATTATATTGAAACAGATGTTCTGTGGATGTAGGGCGACTAGCAGGACTCTGAGTTCGAAGTCACTGGCAGTGCATACAGTAAAGGTGCTCTCTCTGCACACCAAATAAACCTCGTAACTAGTGTCTCATAGACGCCACGTACTTCTCCCACAGATCGTTCTGCCACCCCTAGCAGCAGCAAAAGTATTTCTGCTTCCTAACATTCTCCCCATTTTCCCAGAAAGTTTGAATCCCCCCCTGCGTCTTCTTAAGCATCAATGTCATAGTGCTCTCCTCGTCCGTGACGAATACTAAATTTGTCAAATCCCTCCGATCTCCATCCAGTTGTTTAGCTCTAGCACCTCACTTGGATCCGTGAGTAGTAATGCTGTCTCTCCGTCTACAACCAAACTTCTCTCACACTGCTTTCAACCACTATAGGTGCAAACAGCTTAGCGTGAATAGCAGGCTTATAGAAAGACACGCATATACTCGGAAATGCGACACGATTGCCTGCTGTCGAGGCACGCGCAGCGTGGCCGTGGGTGGCGACGTCGAAGCTTCGCTGTAACATATCCCAGGCGCGCTTTGGTAGGAGTAGCTGAGCAGGCTTGCGGTGTAGTTTTCTAGATTTTGCCAGGAGGCAAGGGATGTGGTATTCGTGATGGCAACCATGCCCATGACGTCCGGGAGTGGGTATAGCGCCTCGTGGATCCAGGGGCCTGCTAGGATATCTTTCTCTTAAGGGATGTTATTGCCTTCGACCACCTAGCTGGATATGTAAGTGCTTGTATCGGCGGTCATCATGCCAACGATAAAATTGATTTCGAGATATGTAAGGTGTAAGGCGCGGTCGGACGAATCAGTCGTGAAACCGTTGTTTGGTTTTGCATACCCAAACCCGTCCTCGAAGAACGGAAAGTCGACATAACCCTTCGCCAACAACACTATTGCGGTCATGCTCCCGGAAACCTTAGACGGCGACGGGTAGACAGGATTAGCGAGTCCGAACTTAAGGGAGGTGCTGCTGCTTAGGCTGTCCTTGAAGGGGGTCTTGGGGGTTGCGTTTGTAGGGTCGAAGAGAACAGCATTGCCCGGGTAGTTGACGTAGGAGAATAGAGAGTCCCCCGACATACTAAGCTGTGCAGACACGTCTGCAGTATCGACGATCGAGGAATGTACATCATCAGTCAAAACGGTCGGCCAGTTGATGCTGTGGACGATGAGACATGGCATCGTTACACTATGAAGCGTCGGGTTGGCCTTGATCCCATAATTGTTCACAATGTGACTACACCGCCTCTAAGTATGCCCCATTCACATCTGAAATCCATGCGAGGCCCGCCTATCCTTTTCTTTCGGCTGGTACCGCCACCACAGGCTGCGACCCGAGCTCCAGGGATGCAGCCCGCCAATTCACAGCGCCCGACAACAGCGGCGCAATGAACGGTTGCGGAACCACATCCAGCAACACCAAATCTACCCCAAGCTGAACTTGTCCTGTGGAACAATGCATGGGGGGACCTTCCGCGACAGAAGGCAGCTAAACTATGAGACGGTGATGCCCATTTCGAGGTAGAAGAAGGCGCATAACCAAAGAGCAAGGGTGGGTCAGGATCCAACGGTAAGTTTGTTGGAACGTCCAGGGAAAACAGTATATCCTGTGTTGAGCTGTTCTATAGACTTGCAGGAAAATAAAAACTTTTCGAGTGGCATTCACTCAGCTAATTCACAAGGACTTACCCTCAGCAGCCACCAACTACACTTCAGTCCCGACAAAGTTTGACGAGGACTAGCGCAGTGGAGGCGAGCGTAATCACCACGGCTCGGCCTGTCACCGTCTAGTGCTTTATAACCGCTGAGCGAGTATTCCGTGGCAATGGAGATGGCGATACAGAGGAGATGATGGAGCAGCATGTTCCATGCCTTGGAGAAAGTCCAGAGGCCAGCGTGATCTCCTTGAGTGACTGTCAGTGGGTACGTGTTTCTTGCTGTTCGCCACCATCGCGTTGGAACCGAGAAGCTGGCTTCGAGAGGAGGCTATGCAGTTTCGAACAATCTCTTGTTTTCTCTTTTTTTTTATTTTATTTTGGATACTCCTCGATCGTTGGTTGGTGGGGCCCCAAGAGAAGCAGGCTTATCGTTGCCATCAGGGGTACGAAGAAGAGTGAGAAAGACAAATTGTGTTGTAAGGTTATGATTCGAAGTGGGAAGGGGTTACGGTCATATAATGATAGTGGGAAGTGTATGTAGGCTCCATTAATAGAATTAGATTAATTGCTATCGAAAGGACTATGCAAAAGAGCGTTCCTTAGGCCATATTTATGCTCCGTGAGCATTTTATTAATGGCTAACAAATGCTAGCATACGTAGTTGTAAACACTCAACCATCACCGTCATGGCAGTCTTTGAAACTGAGCCTACACCACATCACCATAGACTCCTTCTACATGTTGAGTGTGAAAGCGGCGGTTTTAGCATATGACAACAAATGTTGTACAGAAAGCAAACGAAACCATAGCTGGAGGGATTTCGCAAACCGAAGTAGACGACCTTGGGACTTTAATAGGCCCTAGTTGCAGCTCAATGGTCTTCTCCCCTTTAGCTACTAAACTACAAAGCTCTTCACGACGGCTCAGCTGCAAAATTTCGGCAGGTCTAATCCCTACTAAAGATTTTTCATTGGAGCCAGCAGGAAGAGACTCGGAACTACATTCCGCCAATGAGACGAGGCTTGTTTCCTGGATAGGCGGACGCGCTTTTTCACCTGCATTACCACAGAGTGTTGAAGGCGGTGCAGCGATTAGAAGGGTTTGTTTTGGTTAGGTGCATTGAGTGAGGCTGGGGAAAAAGGGAAACTGGAAGGTTGTTGGTGCGGGGCTGAGTGAGGCCGAGAGGGCGAGGAGGGTCCTTGGACTTTGGAAGCTCTGCACGCAGTGTCATGTTGGGAATTCTTTGCATAAGAGCCCATCAAACGAGCCGTCTCTGCTTCTCCACTTTAGGTGTCTGTTCTAGTTTTGAGGTCATTGAGTAATTCATGAGGCTGAACGATACTATATTCTAGTCCGAGAGGTTCTGCTGGATGTAATCGAGAAAAGCTTCCCTAGAGCAACTATGACCCTCCATCACAACTCATGTACAATCTTGGTTAGTAAGTCCCCCTACTGCCCTCGCGACGGGCTGCTTCTCAAACATATATAAGAAACGGAATTTAGACTTATGTCCGGATATTTTGGAAGCTATCGAAATTTCAGCTTCAACAAATAACAAAAGCGCACGTCCTCTCTGACCACGTCATCTAGATCGTTAGCAAACTCTCCTTTGAGCAACCCTCGACCTTGAGCAACTCAGCCAATTATGGGGTAGCTTTTCGGCATTCGAAACGTTCGAGGAACGTGTGGGCTGCGTAGAGTGCTGTGGTTTAGTTACAAGAGGTCACGATGAACCTAGGCCAAGAAGGCCCTGGATATTTTGCGCTTTTCATTTGGCTCCCTCCAAGTGGAAGCATTCGCCGTGGTTTCCTGTGAATGGCCTGAAAACCACACATCCTATCTAGAGATGGAAGGTTACATTGACTTTAATTTTGAGTACTCTTCCGGGTGGCATGTAGTTTGCTAATTCGTTTTGTCCATACCAAATATCATCTTCAATTCGCGAAGACTCGCCCGGAATACTGTGGAGGTAATTTCATGCTGCGGAAGTGGTAGTTTGTTAGTTATTTCATTCTCTTGGCAGGGGTAGCTTACCTACCGTACCCACGACCTGCTTAATCCAATTGTCCTTCCACCTGCCAGACGAACTTATACCCCCACAATATCCAAGAAGGTCGGTGGCAGGTGGATTGAAGAGGATGGTGTATGATCCCTATCCCTTAGACATGCAGAGTTAGCATAGAGCCAAAGGCATTTCTCTCGAGACACCCTTAGCTACTGTATTACACTGTTTCTTTGACATTTAGTGTTTGCGCTTTAGAATACCTTGGGTATTAGGCTTGCCTCGGTGTGGCATTCCTGAAGATCGTGAGGCTCTGACGCCATACTTTTCTTCGCTTTCGCCAATTTTAGGCTGGACGGTATCCTCTGGCAAGTTTAGTTTCGCGCTCGAGGTCGGCGAGTGGCCATTGCAGTGGCCAACCTGCAACAACTTTCGAGGTAAAGGCGGGTATAGGCGCAGGAAGTCGGAACCAATGTACCACTTCCATAGCGATTGCCGTTCGGTCTTCGCCTGCAACAATTCAAATTCTCTTGGATCTAGGAATCGACCCTAATCCCGCGGGTGGGGGTGGCGAGGCTGTGTTGCACATTGGCGCTTAAGGGGCTGGCAACGACGATCTAGTATGAGCAATCTGGAAGATATCAGGGTGCTTCATATATCATACCTGCAAGGGGCATTGCTTGGCGGCGGCATAAAATTAGACCGACTTAATTACATAGTCAGGGCGATGCCCACCTCTTCTTGAGGTTCGTTAGCATTAATTCAATTCTTGCTACCACACTCTACCATTGCAATGCTCTTTGTGTGCCCTGCTTAATGGACGGTTCTTACAGAAGAATACGAGAGGTTATTCCACTTTGCTCCTGGCTACAAATGAGGGATTGCGGCAACCCTCATTGGTGGTAATGCTGATGTGAATTGCTGGAGAGAAATTGACGGGCTCATTCCACTCGATTTTGCGGTAAAATGGAGGTGATGAAAACCTTGCGAGGCTGTTTCTTTGTCAATGCGACGACAGGGTTCACATTTGCGATGACAGGTGGAGACCACTGTCTCAAGCTGCTACTGCTGCGCAACCTAAGGCCGTCGCAGCCTTAATCGAGTGTGAAGCCGAAGCCGGTCTTCCACGCGCAGCAGCTTGTGCTGTGGGATGCGCTTGGCGATCGTCGATCTACTATTCAAAATGAGCGCGGGCTCGGAGGCCATATTAGAAGCTGGGAATTGGCCACACGCGGGTGACCGGGTGGCTATTTGAAACTGGTATTGATTCGTACGTCCGAGCAAGAGCGTTAACCAAGCCTCGAGACCAGCCCCAACTACATCCAGGAAATTGAGGCTGGTGTAAACCCAGAGGCCGGTAGAGGTACGGTCCCTAAATCAAATTTAGGTCTAACGTATTTGGTTGATTTCAGGGAGGAGGCGGGTCCTATGATGTCTATGAAGTTGACCCCACCATTGGAGCCGAGCCCCAGCTAAATGCTGCGTCCCAACACGGACGAGGCAAGCTTGTAAAAGGATGAATTGAGTAGTACCGTTGGGCTCAGCGGAAACGATCCGGCTATAGCAGGTGAAAATGGTTCGGTGACGTTTGATCCGATTGGGGGCAAATAGATCGGACCTTGCGGCTTCAAAATCTGCAGCCGCTTCTAGCATGGGGGTGTCTGCTCCCAACGGCCGGTGGCTCCGACTTAGGGCTGGAGCCCTACCGCTGGGAAGTAGAGAATAGTCCTGCCGCGCGCGTGGAGGAAGGGCTTCATAGTTCGCTGAGCGATTGGTTGGTTGAGTAGTCGATTTCATAATACAACACTGTGCGGCGTTGCTGCTGGAAGTATGGAAAGCGGGCGAAGGCCAGAATTGAGCGAGGGCGAAGCCCGAGCTATATACACATATACGCGTAGTCTGGTATCTGGAAAAGGGGTAAACACCTCCAATTAGGAAACCATAGACCCCGCCGGGCTGAGGTGGCTTCGCTACCTCCTCTCGCCACTGCCACGCCAAGGCGATATTTCAACAGTTGCTGATGTTGATGTATGTACAACGACTTATTAAATAGCATTTTAAGTCCTATGATTGAATGCTTGTAGGGAGTGTAATTGGTTTATCTCGGTTCTGATAGATGGGGTTAGCCTGCCTCAGTCGGTTGAACACCCCTAACCTTCAAAATATCTCCCTTCAACATGCATTGACAGTAAACTAGCTACGCAAAAACCTCCTCCGCCGAGGCCGCCCTGAGGCTCGCGGACGATGCCCGCGACTACGTTCAGGGTTATATCGCTGGCATCTCCTACATCACCGCCCGAATATACGTAAATGTCAGCGAGCTTCCAAGAGCTCTCGGCCGCGGCGGCGAAGTAGTAAATAGGGGTATAGTAGACGCATTCGTGCAGGGGTTTAATAGCGACCAGCTGCTGTTTGATTTTATCGACAGGGGGCTGAAGAAGAGTGGGAGACTCTCAACGCTACCGGGATCCCCACTGGACATTAGGGTGAGGTAGCTTTGAGAGAAGCACCCCTCACTCACTATCCAGCATTTGCTTTTTTCGGTCCATACCAGTCGAGGCTGTGGTGTGTTTCTTCGGATACAAGGCTGTGAAGCAAAGCGTGCACTGATTTGGCTGATTAGGGCAGCTCCGAAGCCCCACCTTGTGGGAAAAACAATCATGACTTCTTGGCAATTCCGGCGATAAGGGTCTCTTGAAAATACCTCAGTGGGGGCTGTGGGGTGGCGGATGTCTTCGGCGGGTTCTAGGAAAGGCATTCCTGTATAGTAGGGGTCTCACAACGTGGCCTCAGTCTGCCTTGAAATATAACTATATTCCATCTTGAGCAAGCTGCTCGCGTAATATCCACTCGGAAAACTCTTGCTTGCTACTCCGATAATGCAAGAACATCAGGACGCCCCGGAAGTTGCGCATGACGAGGGCAAACAGGTCGTGACCCCCCCAGATCTTGAACCTCTTCATCTTGAGTCTGTCGACCCTGAACTTGCCGGTGCTATACCTGTTAGCCTGCCACCCGCGCAACACTCTACGCCAACACGCAAGATATGTGGGCTCAGATTCACAACCTTCTGGCTTGTTCTGCTCCTGGGGTCGGTCATAGTAGCGCTAGCCGTCCTTGGTTTCAGATTTAATAGAAGGTCAGCGGATTGCTTTCAAGCCTGTACAGAGTGTACCGTCAGCCACTGATTCCCAGCGACAGATCTCCAGTAACGCCGACGCCGACAACGCCATTACCGTCAGCGGAACCCCTCCCCATTGCAACTTCCTTGCCGCTTGACTGTCCTTCTATTGATGGATCAACCTACGAGACCTCGACTAAATATTCTTTCAGGATATCCTGCAACGTGGATTGGCCTGAAGATGTATCTGCCGCCGACGGAAACGGAACAGTCAGGGACCTTATGGCAATGGTTACTTACTCTCTGAACGATTGTATAACTGCATGCGCAGGATACAACTCCGGCAGCAATAAGCCCCTCTGCATGGCCGTGACTTGGAATGGAAACATATCAACCGTGGTGCAGAAGAAGCACGGAAACTGCTTTCTGAAGGACAAGGTTGGCAAGGACACGTTCGGTTATGGATATGAAGGGTTTGTGGTGAGCGCAAAGCTTATAGCGCGGCTGGGCTACACAACCGAAACTGCATTCGTTCGGCCTTAGACGTTGGAAGCATAATACGTGAATACAGCCAAGGAAGGACGGGCTCATCCAGGCCTGCCCTTTCTCCTCCATCTTGTTGGAGCAGCGGCGTACAGTAGCCTCCAAGTTAGGGGTTAAGACAGTAGGATAGACGGGAAACGGAAGGTGACAAGCGAAGCACCCTACATGCCCATGGGGTGTATGGCTGATGAAAGCCGATCTTGTATTAGTAGGGTAATGTGGTGGTATGGGATTTGCTTGCATCCCTTCCGCCTATGGGTTGGGGGGACGGCCTTTGGATCCTTCAGTTAGATAAGCAGGAAAAGAACGACAGGCAGGACTTTATAGCATGTCTCTCTTTTAGAAGCGGTAGCTCGACACTAGGATCAACCCTACCATCAGGAACACGCATTATCCGCCTCAGAATCAAAAGTATAGAGTCCTTGTATACCACCTCTATCTAGACAGACTTTGTTGGAAACTGGCGCTTTGGCGCGGTAACACCAGCACTACGACTTCATGTTCATTTGTTGGTTAGCTGCCCGATGGACAGTTTCCGTCCTACATATTCCCCGGGTAATCACATAGTACGAAACAAACTAGTGGGTTAATTGGGTTACCTGATCAGAGGAATCCCCAACCGTTGCATTTCTATGGTGCGAGTCGAAGGCATTCCCGACAGCAGGCGCTAACGTCGGAGAGGCCTTCATAAGTGATAATGCGGCGGAGGTCGACGGCTGCGCTAATACCTACCCAAGTGACACTCGAGCGAAGACTGGTGGTAGCGCAAGGGTCTTGTGGCCTTTGGATATCGCTGAGGGAGGATGGAGTGATTGAATGCCCCGTAGAGACACTATCGGTGGTGGCGATCCCCGCAGTTGTGGCTATCGCTATTGTAAACAGGCTACGGGGCATGAAGGGAGCATGTATATAGCTAGAATTGAATATATTGGACTGCTTAAACTAGCTATAATAATGAGGGGATATCAAGAAGCTTATATGCTTGAAGCTGGTCATGGCGGCCGAAGTATTGGCAGCAGAAAGGTGCCACATGCTTTAGATGCCGAGAACATTGTCAAAAGGCTTCTCGGGCACTATGCCGTAGAACACCGAAGTATGGTGTCTCTCTTATTAAACCGATAATGCTCTTAGGAAGAGCGAAGCAGGACAAGGGATATATATGCCCTGCCAAGCACCAAGGAACGCGGGGTTCAAAAGCACCTTCCTAGTTAGGAAGTGGTTAGTCATAGGTTGAAGAGGCTGGACGCTTCAATATGAGGTATCATGACTCTATGACTTCATAAAAGTCCGTACGAGCAATGCTCGGGCCTCATGTTGTCAGCCGAGCATTGCTCTGAGGTCATAACCCCTGAGCAGAATGCCCCGAGGGCATGCCTCGCAACAATCGCAATGGAAGAGGGAGAGCCAGATCGGGCGTAGGGCAGCCGTCCGCGCCGTCCAGCCAGATACCCACCGCCGACCCCGCCTCCAACAGCCGCAGCAACGATTAAAAACGCAACTCCAGTGAGGAGATAGAAAGCTCGCCTCTGCAATCCACGGATGCTTGTTATCTCCCACGGCCTGGACACTCGAGTGCAGTGGTTGTAGCTAAGAATTGTTGGCCGGGGTGTGGGGTGACATTAGGATGCTCGTATCTAGGGTTAATTTCGAGGGACGGGAGTAGAACAGCTTAGAGGCCCGATTCACCGGGACTAGCACGATTAGGCTGCGCGACTAGTTAACTCACAGCTGCAGTGGTAGAAACCTTGTTAGGAAAAGCGAGTAGCTACTTGCGTGGATATTACTTGACTTGCGGAATAGGAGAGCCGCGCTTTGGTGATTGCAGAATCCCATCAATTTTCCCCCGGGTGTCTCCGTAAGAACCAGGGATCAGCCTCCTCCAACTCTCCGCAATCTAAGGTGGGGGGGCTGTGCCGAGTGAGAAATCGGGAGACTCAAGGTGTCACTTGTTGACGGGCCAGAACACTCCCTATGCATTGTATTTTCTTGTTCCACTTGGCAATTTAGGCAGGCGAGGCTGTCCGCTAAGCTGGAAACATATATCTCTCGGTCGGAGGAATGGGCAATTATGCTCTACGGGTGGGTCAGTAAGTATGGGAGTGCGATGCTTTACCATAACATGCTAATACTTGTTGAGAACCCGCATACGATAATTCTCACCAACCAAGTATCCTCATAGATGGAACTGAAGACGCACCAGCAGGAAAGGAAATTCCCGGACCAATTAAGAGCCTCGTCCAGGCGAGGACTGAATTTGGAGAGCGCAGCGTGGAGCGATCTTGCTGGGCTGGGTATTCCCAACTATTTACCACGCAGTAGGCTCACCCACCCATTCACCAATCCGTTCGTCAAAATATGACCACCTAAATATGACCACCTAGCCAAACCAACTCCAGCTGAGCCAAAAGCCACTCCTTCCCAAGAACTTGGAAACCCCACCCATCATGCCTTGGGGTTCGCCTAACACCCAAGTTCTGGAGCTTTCCGAGACATCTTGCCCCGGCACAGCACATGGCAGCTTTCCTTTTTCGAGGCTGAATCTAGATCGAGGCGATGTCGCGTGTCCTGATAGCCAGCGGACTCCGCCATCCGCCCGTCTCATCCTGGACAGAATTCCTGGTCGATACATCGACGAATGGCGTGCACCTGACCAAGAAGAGGCGATTTACGTGTTATGACGTTGCTGCTGGCATTATTGGCAAACTGCGGCTCCGGTTCCAATCAAATTAACTTTTCGAGTCAGCAAGGTGGGCGGATCGTTGGATGTATGTACGTACGTACGATAATACTCTCATAATGATGCTCTCATGTCGCTTTATGGCTGTTTGAGCTAGCCGTAGTGCTCCAGTTCTAGCTTAGTCTCCGTGGGCCCGAGGTTTTTACACTAACTTAGGTAACTATTGTGTGTACTTACTGTATTTCGTACAATGTTGTACCCACACGGGTACGTTTTTTCGGCTACGCTTCTCGCTCAGACATCACTGGAGTATGAGGCGACGCACCTCGAAGTTTGAGCCGTTCGGTATCCAGGACAATGCGCATATAGGTTCACACAGGAGTCACGGAGCAGCTAGACGCCGGTTCTAGACGTGAGCTATATTGTTCGCTATATCTTTCCAATTCATCCTTCTCTTTTGCCTTCAGAAGGATTAGGGTAGCTTAGAATTAACAAAAGGGACTAACTGTAACTAAATAGCAGCAGTAATAAACCGAACTCAACTCTAGGATACCTGCTAGACATATTTTTAACATGTGAGGAAGAAAAGTACAGTAGAGTGTTACGGAATGCTCAGGCACCACCCCGTAGCACCCCTATTGGACTCAGGGGTGTGTCCCCTTGGTAGCTGAGTGGCGGCGCCACCTCAGCTACCATGGAACGATTAATATCGGTGGAACCGATATGTTTTCGGGCTGGCCGAAGGAAGGCCGGAGCAGCCGCAGGTTGGCAAAAAGGGGCTGCAGAGCAGCCGAGCATTTATATAGCTTCATGTCACGTAGCTAGCATTCTGGTAGTTGCGAGCAATTTAATTGTTTTACCCCTATCCATTGTTTACATAGTCTAGCTACCATTTCCGCGTATCGAGCATAACCTCCAAAATAGAGTACATGTGGTGTTATATCCTCCAGTCTAATTTACCCATCCAACCCACCCTGAGCTAACCTGCGCACGTAATCGCTAGCCAACCCTTCAGCACACTTCCCGAGTCTCTCCCGGACCGCCGAGTGGCTAAGATATTGGTTTGTGAGACTTTCTATCTCCTCTAAGCGTTGGTACTCATCCATTTTAATCCAGCAGACGCCGGTGTCTGCGCTGAAACGCTGGTAGTCGAAGTTGGCGTTGACAGCGAGGGTTCTCACCTTTGCAGCCTCGAATTCGGAATTGGTTGCGGTGTCCCTTAGGAGATTGATGACCTTTGTCATGCGGAAGGACCTGAAAAATCCTGATGGTGTTGGAGCAGAGTGTTCGGGGGAACAGGTCCCGGTGCCGAGGTTGACCATTCGGGCGCCTCTCCACGTCATGCCCGAGTGGTGATACTTGTTGGCGTTATTGTAGTGATCGTAGGCAGCCCATGATGGATTGTTGCAACCTACTCCGCCGTCGATAAAAACATGACCTCCAATACGCTGTTCAGAAAAGTAAGTAGGAGCGGCGGAGGTGGCGCGTGCGGCGTCACAGATGGAGCATTCGATGTATTCGCGGCACCGATGACTGCAGATTACGCTTGGAATATCGACTAGTGGGGGATTTCTCTCAAAGCGGTTGTCGTACTTCCTGCAGACGACAGCGCTGAACATGAGAAATTAGAAATTAGCCAGGGCAACTAGGGCACCCGAACAAGGGAGATACCAATCTGTATATCCAGGGGTGATCATTGGGAGCCCAGCGTCGCGGTTCTGCTGCCTAAAGAGGTTGTCGACCTGTTCTCGCATGAGACGGCCGCAGTATTTCGGCTTCACAAAGCCATGGAACGTCGTGCCGCGTGGATGCCGACCGTTATGAAATATCTGGTGGGAGAGGGTATGATATTGCCTAATACATTCGTCGACACTCATACCCAGCTTGCCAACCATCAGGGCAATCAACCTTGTGTCAAGCAATATTATTAGTGCGCATACGCCAATAGGAGATTGAATGCCCCTTGGTCGAATAGCTCACCCTCCAGTACTAGTACCCACAACAAGGTTAAAGACCTGGTGAGGCCGCAGAGAGCCTTCCCTCACCGACAGACCGGGTTTTTCGCTCACAAGCCTCTCGACTTGGTGCAGGAGACTTCGAAGGATTATCAAGGATGAAAGCCCCTTCACGCCTCCGCCGTCTGCGGCTCGGGCGTCAGCTACTTTTCACGCCAAAGGAAAGAGTTTTATTGGTGTTACCAAGAACTAGCATGTTGAGAGTATTGGGGATATTAGCGATCGAGGGATCTTCGGAAGCGGACATGGGACCTGGGACTGGATCGAGCGGTTGGTTCATGATGCAGGCTACTTTGCAATCTACCTTGGAAGGCACAACACCGATCCCTCGAGGGCATTCCTATAGTTATCTAGTTTGTCACGCTCCCCATCTCTACTCAATGCGTCTACCATCCCCTATCCACCAAACGACCTCGCTCTAGACCAGTTTCAGGCTGATGTTGTACAGCATACAGAGATATCCTCCTAAAATATTTGAGAGCCATTTCTGTTGAAGGGGCTTTGGCCACAATTCCAAAAGCGTCTGTGTGGGGTGGTAAAGAATAATGTATTTATTGAGTGTGTACTACCTCATTCGTTCCAGCCTCACGCGGTTCGGAAGGGCAGTTTCGGGATTTAGGGGGGCCGAGTCTTTGGATAGGCTAGATTCAGCCCTATGTCTCACCGAAACCCGCTTTATTCCTGGATTCCTACTGCCAACTGTGCCGTTTGTGGGCGAGGCGGTTCTAGACCTATAGAGACAGCGATTCGCTTGGTGGGCGCAGTTGTGCTATCCGCCTTGCGTCGCTTAACGTCATCCAATTAGTTCCCGCCCCGTCCGGATAACTCATATGCATGATACACCATCAGCTCCATGTGGAAATTAATGTGGCAACACAAGGTTGGTTAGAGGATATGGGTATCAGCCCCCAGTTAACTAGAACCCTAAATACTTGGAGGATGTCTACTTGTCGTTCCTTACCACTACTTTCATCCCCCACCATTTTCATATCCTTTCAGCGGAGAACACCAGCTCATGCCAAATACCAACACCAAAATGGATTATAGGCCAGCACAAAGACCTCTAAATATCCTGACCATAGGTAAGGGATAGTCTATGTTGAGCGATTTGGGCTGCTCCGCTTTGGGACTGACTACCCATCCTCCTGCATAGATGGAGGAGGCTACCAGGGGATCTCGATTCTGCTCATCCTAGGCAATCTAATGAAGGAAATTGCGGAAGAAAGAGGCCTCGACTGTCAAACTCTTAGACCATGCGACGTGTTCGACGTCATCTGCGGGGTTGGGACCGGAGGGTAAGTCTCCAACTTACGTTCCCGGAGAACGCCTCAATATTGATTAGTTAGGCCCTAACTATTTGAGAATAATTAGTTGGATAGCGCTCCTCCTAGGGCGATTTATGCTCAACGTATCCGAATGCCACTTTGAATATTGTAATATCGCGAAAGCGATTATTCGGCCAGACACCGCTAGGGAGAGATTCAGTCGTCGGGTCCACCACTCGGTCTATGACATGAAGCGGTTGAACGCATATGTTCGCCACCTCATGCGGAAGTACAAGACAGGTCCTTACTTACTTGCCACGAGTGAGAGTGATGTACGGTGCAAAAAAACGTAAGCGGCCCGCTAAACCTGCCCATAAGTTGCCTCTGAACGACTACTCACTGACTCTCCTCAAAAAAGTTTTGTTGTCGCATCTCAAGAAGCAAATAAAGACATAGGACCTTGTCTCTTCCGTACCTACCACGATAAGAGTGAGGACTCAGGAATGAACCCTAACCCCTCCACAACGCTAATCTCTGATGCCTTCTCTGCAACGAGTGCCAAAAGGGGATTCCTCTACCCATGCAGGCTGGAATCGGGCGGGGGCACATCCGTGAAATTTGGTGATAAAGCCTTCCCTAACTGTCTCACAAATGCGACGGTGATCGCGTTGGACGAAGCGATCCGTGTGTATGGGGAGGGAGTCGAGTTCTCTACTGTTATAAATATCGGTCCTGGCCTGCCACCTGTCGAGGACCTCGACAAGATTCACTCCATGGTGACCAAACGATTCTCATGGGGGTCAACTAGTTCAAAGCGCTCGAAAAGTTCAAAGAGCTCACAAAGCTCAAATGACTCAAAGGATTCAAAGGGCTCAAAGAGCTCAAAGAGTTCGGGCGGCTCTATAGCGGCCAGTTTGCGAAAGATTCTGGATTTGCAGCGTCGGCAGTCTGGGGATGAGGAAAAGATCAAGGGAGAAACTTCCACTTCCGAACAAAGCAGCCCATCTGACGGCACAGCGTCGTGCACCTCACCACCAAAACGCCAGTACTCACCCCAACCGAGCCCCCCTATTCACAACCGTCATTACTTCTTATGTTGCACCCCCAAGCCCAATCCCACGGACTTACACCGGCAGCTCGAGGCTAAGAGATTTGCTGACCGCGAGGAGATCAGCAATCGTATCAACGGCATATATGTGCGACTAGGTCCCGAAAATGCACCTAAGGATATCGTAATCAACGACGTGGTTGGTATGGCACCAGAGGGAGCACAGAAGATGGCACTGGAGTACCTAGAGGTAGAGGAAGTGAGGGAGAGAATTGCGGGGTTAGCAAAAAGGATCCTTTAATGCGGCTGAGAAAGTAGAGGGGATTAAGTAAGGGTTTCTAGGGTGACTTCCATATCTCCCAGCACCATAATGTATACTTATCCGGTCATTATCCCACCATGTTCTTATGCTTCACGTTCTTTCCTTTTTTTCCCATTAGTATCCGTCATCTGTTTTTAGCGCTGGGTTCGAGTTTGATTCGTCGGGCATTTAAGGGGTTTGGATTGCTTAGATGGGGAATATGTGTGGCTTAACTAGGGATATATGGGGAAAAGCGGCTCTTCTGTCTGGTTAGGGGGCGAGGCGTTTTCATTAGAGTATTTTGGGAACGAGGCTCTCGCTCTCGAGGCATAGATACGTTTGGGATTGTGTGGACCAGAGTTAGCGTGCAGATATTTTACTTCGCTAGGTATATACTATAATTTGAGCCTTGCGTTCCTCTCCAGGCACCGATTAGGAATTTTCGTGGATGTGGCAATGATTATCCAATTAACTTGTACCCCAGGACCTAATAGTCCTTATTTTTGAAGCTGGGTGACTCCTTGTGGCGCTGTCGTAGCCTCCCGCTGGCTACGAGGCTTACGCTGCTACACTGCTTGGGTCCATCTGGAATGCTCTCAAGTGTGAGGTGAGTATATCCTGTGATCTAGCTTGTCGGACCCACTTTGCACGGAAAGGGATGGGTGCACATGTAATGTTTGCCTAGCAAGCGTTTTTTGAGAAGCGCCCACCAAAATTACCCCCGAAAGTACTTCATATATCAAAACTAATGACCTGGCTAGTGCAGTTAGTGTATGTACTAAGTAGCATTGTACATTCAAGTATGCGTTCGGCTCTTCCTCACTGGCACGCAAATAGAGCACAACCAACAACCAACCACTGTCCCCAGTCACCGACCACTATTCCAGAGCCGGGCTTGAACTGACCGTGTTCCTTGGTGATATGGGGGGTAGTTTGCTTTTTGACTCTATGATGATAGATTTAGATAGAGTCTCGCTAGGGAAGGGACGCACCTGCCGACTGCGGGCTTAGTCAGCCTCCCACCCGCCACCGTGGCTTGGTGTCAAGCGGTCGGGTGGCGAACACAGCAGCGACACAACGTATAGGGCCCGCACGTATGTGGGATTTTCTCGGAGCTGGTAAATTGTGTGTAGCTCCATCGATTTGTATTCTTGTGTTGAGGACCGGCCCCTCAGGGCTGTCGATGAACCGGTGGCCCGAAGCTGAGGCCGGGAAACGCCAAGCCTCCAGCCACATCAATGAAACCTCATTCCCGTGGGACCTTGTTTGACTCAAACGTCGATCGGACAGAACACCAACAAGACAAGTAGTGGCCCAACAGCGCATTGGACAACAAAGATGGGCATATTTAGCGTCCCTCCTCTTTCTGAGCGCGTTCCCCTTCCCCCATACGTGATACCCCTCAGCATCTTCATTCTCATCACCACCCTCTCTCTCCCCCCAACTCGCAACCTCCGCTTGCTGCTCCTCCTCACCATCGCGCTCCCCGCTCTTGCTACCTTGCCCTCCTACACAACCGGCTCAGCTAACGACGATTACTTTGTCGGTTGTACCTTCGGGTCTTTTGTCTTCGTCTCTGTGGACTACTTCGTGTTGAGCCGGCCGGAGAAGGAGTTTTGGAGGGTTCATAGGAAAGGTGCGGTGGGAGATATCAATAAGGGTAGTGTGGAAGAGGGAAAAGAAAAGAGGAGGTGGGACGCGGTGGGGCCGTGGAGTGCGGAAAAGTGGTTATGGAGCGCGGGGATTTGGTTCTCTGCGAGGGGGGTAGGTTGGTCGTGGGAGGTAAGGAACCTTGCGCCTAAGAAGCCGGCTGGCTATCCCGCCTGGTGAGTCTATCCCCTCTCACGGTTAGCCACTCCCACCAACACCCCGTTAACCTCTCCTTCATAGGAAGTTCCTCCTAACACATCTCCTCCGCGTCCTCTTTTTCTACATCCTCTTCGATGTCTGCCAGGTCTACTCCCATACCCTCCCGCAATCGCACGACCCGCCCACTCTCCTCTCTGCAGAGCCTATCCCGCGCCAAGTCATGCTGGCATGGCTCCACTGGGTGCAGGCCTATTTCTCCCTGAATCTGGGGTTTTCATCTATGGTGGTGCTGGCGACGCTGTTAGGATTTTGGGAGCCAAGGGACTGGCCAGGTGCTTTTGGGAGGTTGAGGGATGCGTGGAGTGTTAGGCAGTTTTGGGGGTAATAATGTTGTCGGCCTAGTATAGAAGCGAAATGTGGGCTAATTACGCTGATCTACTCTGCAGACGAACATGGCATCAACTCCTGCGGCGAGTCGTCTCCTCGTTTGGCCGCTCCGCCGTGAGGCTCCTCGGCTTCCGACGGGGCACTAACGCTTCTAGCTACACCCAGCTCTACGTCGGCTTTTTCGTCTCCGCCCTCATCCACTTGGTCGCTGCCTTCTTCATGATCCGCCGCGACAGTGGCGAGATGCGCTTCTTCATGAGCCAAGCTGTCGCCATCACCGTTGAGGATATGGTGATTGCGGCCGCAAAGAAGCTTGGCATCCGACCAGCCGGATGGCTGGCGAAGACCATAGGGTATCTGTGGGTAATAGGGTGGTTTTCTTATATCCTTAGGGGATGGATTGGCGGGGTTATCGCGGCAGGCATGTGGATCCCGTGGGCGTTGCCATATAGTCCTGTGTTGAGGATGATGGAGTTGTTGAGTGTGTGATCCTTAAGGCTATAGGGTTAGTCGAGATGGATTGTAGAGTATCTAAGGGTTACAAAGGGAGAATCGCGTGTTGTAGTTGGTTTTTCAACCACGCAACTAGAGCAACCCTGATTCCGTGTCGATCCGAAAGCCACATATCATAGTTTTTGAGATATCAGGGTTGTCCTTAGTATCCCTGACATAGCCTTAACATATATATATATATACTTGTACCTTGTACTTAACATTCACCTCTGGTTGCAACTCCATGTCATCTCTCGAGCTCAAGCTGATCACGTGTTCCGACATGCACAACCCAACCGGCTAAGGAAGCAGACTAATGCCACCCTGCGGCACGTCTCCCGAATAGGCCGATATCGAACCACGTGGGCAATGTAAGTGCATTATGCTACATGCATGCAATAGGAATGATGGGGGTGCTGGGATTGGTCAAGTTGGCCATCTGCTGCAATTTCTCGCAGCTCTCACCCCTCTCCTAAACCCCACTATTTTTTCCCGGATACTTCACCTTCTGGAGTCTCAATTCGAACACCGTGAGAACCCCTCAAAAAACCTAGTAGGGTCACTCGGCATGGCTGTCTTCCTTACTCAAGGCGATTCTTTCCTCGTTCTGCTCACGTGTTACCTCTCGTTGTTTCTCCGGCTCGATACCCTGACCGCCGCCTTCGTCCTCGTGTTTGCGGCGTCGTGCGCTAAGAGCCGGTATAGGTTGAGGGAGTTCAAAGGGCCGTTTCTAGCAAAGTTTACAAAGCTATGGGTGCATCGTGCGAGTCGCTCAGGGAGGTTCCACTTGGAATTGTGGGAGACGTATGAAAAGTACGGTGCGTATCCAGCAAGCACCAGTCTATCCTCTGTCACTGCCGTTGGTTGCTCACCTTTAAGGGCGATGAATAGCGGAAAATGGGAGTCTTGTGCGTATCGGCCCCAATGAGCTCCTGACCAACAACCCTGATGTCTTTCGACGCATCAACGGGGCTCGGTCATCGTACCGACGCTCCGACTGGTATGACTCTGTTCGGGTGGATCCGAGCATCGACCATGTCTTCTCAGAGCGCGACATCACCAAGCACGCAAACCTCAGGGCTCAATTGACAGCTGGCGTAAGTTATGAAACTTGAGGCTATTTTTGTTAGTTTGCGAAATACGCTTCTAAACTGAAAACCTCCCAATATTATCAACCAAAAGGAAATCCCGAGTTCGAGCAAAACATCGACAAGTCCGTGGCAGGGCTCGTGAACAGAATCGAAACTTCCTACCTCTCCCAGGGCTCTACTCTCCGCCCCTTCGACTTCGGCCGTATCTCCCACTTCTTTGCTGAACCCCATGCGAACTGGTCGCCGGGGTTACCGGCGCAACGAGCCAAAAACATAAAGTTGCGGCGAAAATTGGCAGAATTCATATTTCGGACATGGCGAAATCAACTCTACACGATCAGAATCAAATTATCTCCCGTATTGAACTTACATGGAGGCCATGAAGTTGGGTCTGAAGGTGGTTTTGATGGGGTAGCCCCGTTGCGAGAATTTCTTGTCCTCATCTCAGGTCGTGGACGGCGGGTACGCGAAAATGTGATAGGGAGGGGCTACAATTATGGTAATCAGCAGTAGTAGTAGTAGTAGTAGTAGTAGTAGTGGTAGTGGTAGTGGTAGTGGTAGTGCATTGCGGCGGTGGTGCTGGCGGCGGGGTCATTGCGGAGGTGGTGCTGATGGCGGTGGTGCTGGTGCTGGTGGCAGCGTTGCTGGTGGTGGCCGCGGGATTGCTGGCAGACGGCATAGAGGTTGCACGGGCTGCCATGGCGATCATATATAGCGTAGAGTATATAGATTAATTCGAGATGATTATATAGAATCCTACAGCTACGGCCGCAGTTTCCCCCCTTGCTTACGTGACCCCAAAACCCCTCGCGGTCGCGAGGTGGCCTACTGCTATTGCCCGCAAACTACGTTATAGTCTACACTTATTTTCCCTTTGATGGAGCCTAGCGAGCGGAGAAACTGGTGCGATGTGAGGCGGGCAAGCCTGAATAGGAAGGGTTGAATACATCTCGCATTATTCAGGGTAGAACTCAAAGAAGAGTGACAACGCGTCTCATATTATAATGTTGACCATTTGGGAGTATCCAAGTACCGTTGCTCCATTTCAAGCCTGCTATTTCATATTCCCAATCACTGTCTTCTGTCTCTTCATCCCCTTCTGTCTCTTCATTCTCTTCCATCCCCACACCCCCTTGATTCTCTTTGATCTCGTCATACTCTTCTCTTTCCCTTTGGCCTTTGCCTTGCCTCTGACCGCCATTGGTTTCCGTCCCTTTGACTCTCAGTGTGAGTAATCCTACCCTCTCGAATTTGTCTGGCACTAAACGAGCGGGCCGAATGACTAATGACAGCAATACCCTATGTGTACCATAGTCACTGTCAATGACCATTAGAGGCAAAGCGTAAAGATTACCACCAACGTCGTACCAGACATCTGGGCATATTCCAGTCTCGTCGGTAACAGAAATATTTTTCCGCTGACGGGAGCGAAATGGTAGCTTAATAACCATAGCAGAGATTTTAAGATAACCACCACATAATTGCCCAGTTATATCGTTTGATTTTGCGTCGACTTTAGCCTCAAGCACTGCGCAAAGCGCTGGTCCTGCTTGTAATAACCATGGAAACACAACTCTACCCTCAACAGAGGCCCAGGACCACGTTGGAGCTGCATAAGATAGTCAGCTATACTCTCTTTTAATGTGTCAGGAGCGGCATACCTCGGTATTTTGCTGGTCTGTAAGATCTTAATACATCCAACACACTTCCATGAAAGACAGTCCAAGTAAGCTCGTTTAGCAAGTCCTTCCGCCATAGCCCGGCGATATATTCATCGTTCAGGAGCACGCCAATCTCCTTCGCCACTCCAGATAGAGCAACTAATTTATCTTCTCTCTTAGTTAAGCCGCATTCCATATAAGATCTCACAATATGTTTCCAGATCCTGTACGGGCCCTCGGAAGGTCCAGAAGGAGTTCTGATTTGCATAGGCCAACTTTTTGGTGCAAGAAGGGTCGCGCTGTTGTGGTATTCATTCTCAGCCTGGAGGCTCAAGCCAGCTGGCAATCCCGCTGGCCAAGTCTCACAGGCTTCAAGCTCGCGACACTCCCAGAAAATTTGAGGGCCAAAATGGATCGTACGTGAACTAAGAAGTCGTTCCTGAACAACCCAGGCACGTCGGTTAAGAACGGACTTGATCAGGCCGCGATCCCACAGATTAGAACGAGCGAAAATATAGGATTTCTTATGACCCTTCCAGTCAATATTGGTGCTAAAGGAGGAAATGGGCAGAGGTTCCCTTTCAACGAACAACCCGTCTGCCCCATCGCTTGCTGCTGTGGCTGCAATATTGCAGATTCCCTTTTGATAAACCTTTCCCATCATCGATGATTCTCTATTCCAGTCAACAGGGCAATCTTGTATTATGCACAATGAGTCGATCCAGAGATAACGGTATCCGAGACGCCTTGTCACGTTTGCAGCATCACAGAAAGTCTGAGGAAGGTCCTTTTCGGGCAATTCAGTCCTCCAGGTAATCAAGTTATCTCTCATTAATCTTGGGGTATTACTTGACCATCGATGGCTCAGCGTTATGTAGTCGGCCTCTTCAGGCTTGACATTCGCCTCTTGGCTTATGACCAGGTGAATGCCATGCTGAACATCAATCAGTCGCGTAGGGAGCCAGTGTTCCTTACCCAAGTGCGAGTTGCAACTTCGATGGCTGGTTACACACTGGCGAAGCCATTTAGTGATGATTTCCCAACAGTCATCGGCAGCAGTGTTCCTTGGTAGAAGTTGGTCCCTGCGCATGTGATCCACAGCTAGCATCTACATCAGTAACTCCTAACTATAAAATCGTCACAAGAGACTTACCTTCTGCAGGCAGCAACCGAAACTGTGTCCGGACATCAGTGCGTCGCGGTCCCAGTTCAAAAGAATAGAAGGATGATGAATCTTTGTCCCAACCCAGCCAGAATCCGGGCGCATGGCGTTCATCCATTCCCTGTCGTTTCTCATCGCCGAGATACTCCCAGTACATGGAACAGACACCACAGCCTGAAGCTGCAGACTCCAAGACGTCACGGCCTAGTCTTGGATCGCTTTCGCCTTGCACTGTACACCGCCCCCGTACCTGAGGTTTTATTTCCCAGTTGTAAAGAGGACGTTCAAATAGTCGTGTACAATGCTTGCATAACATGACGCGTGAGAGGAGAGGCACTTTTACTCTCATTCACTGTAAGCGTCATTGATCTGGGCATGGCACAAGGTACGAAGCAATAATAGCAGTATCCAGCAATATGTCTAGAATTAATGCTAGTGGATCTAGAAAGGTGGACAAGGTCCTTAACCCTGAGGATCCATGTGCGGGGTAGAGCCGCCAGAGGTTCTCGTGTAGGTTCAACTCTCAGCGCAAACTTGGAGAGGTCAGGTACGACGGTCGTGGACCAGAAAAAATTTTATTGAAAGAGCTAATAGAGGCCTTGTATACTAGACTTGCGACGTCATACCGTCTATTATACAGCCCTCCGGGCCTACAATCCACCACTGTTCAGCCGCTCGCTTCGCTTGCTGCTGAACAGCGGTAGATTTTCGGACCTGCGGTCTGCATACCGCAGTCATCGGTCGGCTAGACTACACATAAGAAAAATTTTAATATCATTAGAATGGATTCATTTTATTATTATCAACAGTATAAAGTTCTTGTCTACAAGTCATGTCAATATGCTATACAACAGTGAAGTTATATTTCAACATATTTATATTCTAATCAGTATGGATTGCTAGGATAGCTGAATAAGGAAATAGCTAATCACTATAGAAATATTGAGCTTGCAAATCTGTAAAGAGTATATATATCTTCAAAAGGTATAGTAGAGTTCTGCTTTTATAGTATTTTCACTACATCAGGTTAACTTTAACTCAACATCACAAAGTGGTATTGATATAAGAATAAAAGTTTGCTTCTAAAGTATTCTAATTTAACTCCTTCGGTATGCTTGCCAACGCAGATTAACTTTAATACAATACCACGAAGTAGTGCTGATATAAAAATTACATATATAACTAAACTAATGCTAGTAATTCTATCAACGTCCTTAGAATTGAATTATACCTCCTCTTGATTGTACCCTAGCTAGTAGTCCGGTTCAGACTACGGGGCGTAGTCTGATCTTTTTGGTGGCAACGGTTGGTTACCCGGGTGGCTAAGCGAGGGAGGTCGAGGTGTAGTCTAAACCCGTAGTCTGAATTAACCTAATTAGGAATGGTGGCCACACCCACCCAAATTTCAAAGTGATCGCACAGCGACGTGAGCGACGCGGATTAGGTCCATTTTTTGAGGCGAATCAAACGCCGGTCTCAGAATTGCGATCGGACACACTTTTCAAAGTATCCAAATTTGATTTTCCATGCCGAGACTTGGCGAACTCTAAACCGAACTCTAAAAGCTAAGTCTCCGAGCGGCGACACCATTGAAATTCTGAAGAAGGCGAATTGAATATTAAACCTTGTTCCATGGGAAAAGTTGTTCCTCCTAATCCTATTCCCCTAAACCCTAGCTAGTAGTCCCGGAGGCACCCTGCCCCAGGGTGCCATCTTTTTGGTGGGTAACGAAAGGTTACCCGGTTAGCTAAGCGAGAAGTTCGACCCAGAGTGCCAACCCAGAGTGCCAACTTCCCTTTTAGGTATAAGATCTACCTGGCATGGTTCACATATAGGTCTGTACGGTGAGGTAAGAATAACCCTGACTGATTAGAATATTTAGGATAATGCAGTCACACACACACACACATATATACAAACATATATACACGCACAAGAATTGGCTATCGTGAAAGCCACGACATGGATCTATTTCATTATTACTCACAATATCGTGCTTTAGTTTGTAAAGTCTGTCAATATGCAGTTCAGTCTGATTGCATCACAACACACTTGTGTGCTAATCAGCATAAATTGTCACGACAGGAGAGCAAAGGAATCGCTGAGAAGTATAAAAGTTATAAGCTTGCTAATCCATATATAGAGAAGATTATACCGCAGACGATTGTACTACCAATTGATCATTTAGCAATTTATCGCGATGGATTAGCTTGCAATGACTGCTACTATGTCTGTCGGTCGGTCAGAGTCATGAAGCGACATAGACGGGAGGTTCATAATGTTAGAATAGGTAGAGGACGAAGGTTAAAAGAGATGGGATGGTCAGAAGCTTGGTGTCAATGCTTTTTTATTGGTGCTGGTCAGCATTACTTTGAAGTGCAAAAAACCAATCAGATTAACAAGTCTTTGAGCGATACTACAACTGAGCTATTACAGTTAATTCATCAACAGTTGGATGAAAAAGAAAGAGTTATTGAACAGAAGAAGCAAGCCGTTAAGGATAGCGATGACCTGACTGAGGTTTCTTCATGGCTGGATCGGACACAGTGGATTCGGCATCTGGAAGGTCAGGACAAGGCGACTGTGGCAAAACTAGTTAATCAAGCAGGAGATAAAGAGTTGGAATTGCAATATGTGGAAAAGAGTTTAGTACGGTTGGTGGAGAAGGCACGACAGACTATCTTACAGAAGAAAGTTAGCACGTTTATGTTACATCGAGTGGAGAACTTTCATGCGGGGGAGGATTCACACAAACCATTTCATGTCAATCTGATGCTTGAGACGATAAAGCGATACCAGCGTATATGGTCCAGGTTATTGGTCTATGTGCTACGAACAGCTAAAGCCGACAAATGACTTTACCAGCTCACCGAGAATCAGTCAGGTCGGGTAAAGGAGGTGTTACAGGCTGCTAATCAAGCTATACAGTTTGAAGAGGAAGAATTAGAAGAGACGAAGGTAGAGATCATAAATGGAGAGTTGGATAAGAGTTGTCTTGAACTATGCATTGCGTTGCTGGACCATCGACTGGATCATAACGAGTATGAAAGTGCTGTATTGAGTTATATGGCTATTGCAGGACTAGAATACATTCCAGGTAGTCAGCCAAGTTGGTATAAGTTTAAGGACTCAGCACAGTGTACACCGCTACTTTCTGGATTTATCAAAGTCGCACAGATGCTGACAGTGCAGTATTGTCTTGAGAAGGAAAACAGAGGTGAAGTGGAGAGTTGTCGGGAGCTGTTGGAGCAGCTGCATACACGGTTTCTAGTTGTTGGTACAGCTACTCCGATGGATTGGGTAATTCGGTTGAGATTATATGGTCGAGCGGTTGGAAACAAGACTACAGCAGTAGGAAGTATTAACTGGGTTGGAGAAAAAGTCATATACCGAGAGATAGAGTTGGGTATGTCAGACTTGCGGCAGTTGGTATATGAGTTATGTGAGCAGACGCGAGATATTCTGTTTAACGATCTGCTATTTATACAAGGAATGGAAGGAGACTTGCCATCATACTGTTGGTCGGAGCTAAAGGATAACCCGGCTAAGGATGATCCGGGCTGGTACTTTGTGCAGGATCCACGCAACCATATGCAAGAAGGATCACGCTGGTTATTGAACCGAGTATTGACAGAGCAAGAACTGTTTAAAGAGTTTATAGGGTTAGGGTTAGGGTTAGGGTTAGGGTTAGGGTTAGGGTTAGGGTTAGGGT
>JAGHQL010000133.1:0-77580 GCA_020080175.1 Glutinoglossum americanum
CCTTTTTAGACCGAATTGCGAAAAGGAGACCTCAAATATTGCTACATTTGTGAGTTAGTAGAAGCTCGTCGGAGAAATTAAATATTAATAGCGCATACTAGGTATAATCCTGTCGTCGCCATCCTTGACGAACTTTTACACTCCTCACAATCACCTTCAACCCTACAGGCTGCCCATTCTCTAGCGTGTTCTCTCGCGGCAGACTCTCGATTTGTAGATACCTCCAACTCAGTAGATATGCTTAGTACGGTTCTAGAAGAGATCGGATTCAGTGGCCTCTGGAGATCATCATCCTTCAGGACAACGAAGGAACAGGAGAAGCGATGTGCAATTCTGACCGATAAACTGATCGAGGTAACATCCCCTAGGGCGGCTCAAAGGTGACGCTTAGCTAACGTTCTTCACCTTTTACTTTAGTCCATCATTGCTTAGTTGGATAGACATTTGAGCACAAATCCCCACGTTTGAATCTTGTTTAAGAATTGTGAAGTTAGATGAATGACGGAAATGACAGCCTGTATCATTATCATGTATAACGAGTTTTTGACGCTTGCGCGAGATGGGAATGCAGTTTTGTTGATTCCAGAGTGCAGAGTAGCATCCCTCCAGGGAGTTGAAAGACACCTAAAAGCTCATAAAACTACTCGGACAGGGACAAGACAAACTGACTCAACAGTCCCAGCCCGGCTTAGTTCAGTCTCCCGCCGAGAACACCGATCCTTTGCCAAATCGCCAAATATCTTCAGTGCTCGCATGAAATTTGTCGAACTTTCCAAAATGCAGCCAAAATTTAGGGCTCTGTAGGCTGTGCATCGGGTTTGTAAAGTTGCCTAAAAACGACTAGTTTTATCCGTTCTCAGGGAATTTTAGCGAGCGGGTTGGGATACTGCCCACTCGCAAAAAAACGTGTAAAATCATCATACCCACTGTGCAATTTTAGCTACACTTTGAAATATCCGTTAAAACCCGGCTGCAGAACTACTAACCGGATTATAAGGAATATGGTTAGTATTGCCAAACTCACCCCCAACATGCCCTTTTGAGCGCTGCTCCTGTGGCACATCCAACGCGATGTCATAGATTTTGCGTCTATTATATTATAGCTCCATAAGTAACTCCTGGCATGAGCGGTTGACACATTGGTATTGCAACATTTCAGCTCACATTAAAGTCTAATGCCAATAACCAAGTTTTACCCAGTGGTGGGGTTGAGCACCCAAAACTCATCGCATGATTGCACGTCTTACTTAACCCGAACACTGAAAGAGTAAGTAACGCCGTAGCTTTTTAGCATGCGACGAAGGGAAAAAACCCAAAAAAACTCACATCCGTAACAAAAAGGAATAACCTCTCCCAACTTGTCTGTTATTTCACCATTCACGCATACTCTGTAGACTTGTGTTGTTGGTTTAGCGTCGAAGGCAGCATCGCGAGACAACTTGGTAATTCCGGGAACCGGTCTTGAGAACCATAGCCTCAAAGAGACTAGAATTCTAGGTATTTTAAATCTCTGGCCAGGAATTAATTTAGGTCGCGCGAGCTTTTGGCGTTGAATTTGGCGGACGAATTATTAACATTTATTAGTTCGTGGGGCACCTGTTGACAAAATTTATAAATAAAAATAAAAGAGAATTCAGACCTGGATCATCCCTGTCTGGAGAATTGTGGAATTTTTTGTGTATTTTGGTTGTGTTGATAGCGACTCGGCGGACAGGTAGCACTTTCGTGAGGAACACACCCACACAATAGGCTTGGATGTTCCCCCTTATTCATACCAGCCTACTGCCCTCCCTAGCGTATTCCTATGTATTATTTGAAGAAGTGCGGATAACGGATAGATGCCGTGCGAACAATTTTGGGAGAGGTTCGAGACTTGATTGTTTTGTGTTGTAACGCCTCGGCAAGGGTAAGCAACGGCAGGCTCGATTTTAGAGCTGGGAGAAATAAAAAAATTTTTGGACTTCCAACCTCTCAGTCTTAGGACTAAGCTTGCGACTCGACCGGCAACAGTTGGTCTCGGAGAGATGGCAGGTTCGACCGAAGTTGGACCTGCGAAGGTATCTATTCTCGGAAAACAAAACATTATCATTGACTTCGGCCTGTGGCGAACGTATGTCGCGAACGATTTATTGTCGAATTTGCCGTCGTCGACCTATGTTTTAATCACCGACACCAATATTGCTCCGCTATATACCCAGGTTTTCAGGGACTCGTTCCAAAAAGCCGCTTCGGGGCTGTCCAACAACGCACGGCTGCTGAGCTTTGAGATCCCACCCGGAGAAGGCTCCAAATCAAGGTCAACAAAGGCTGAGGTAGAAGACTGGTTACTATCACACCAATGTACTCGAGATACGGTCATAATTGCGCTCGGTGGGGGAGTAATTGGGGATATGATCGGTTATGTCGCAGCTACCTTCATGAGAGGTGTGCGTTTTGTGCAAGTTCCGACAACTTTGCTAGCAATGGTAGACTCCTCTATTGGTGGGAAGACTGCGATTGATACCCCTCTGGGAAAAAATTTGATTGGCGCGTTCTGGCAACCCGAGAGAATATATATCGACCTCCAATTTCTGGACAGCCTGCCAGAAAGGGAGTTTATCAACGGGATGGCGGAGGTTATCAAGGTGATTATTCAAAAAAGCATGCGTAAGGGTCAGCCGCTAAATCAATGCAGACTGCGGCGATATGGGATGAAAAGGAATTTTCTGCCCTGGAAGAGAATGCTGAGTTTATATTGGAAAGTATTCGGGCCAGGAGGGCTGAGGGGGCAAAGCCACTTCTTCAAATACGACCAATTCTCAGGAGAATTGTCACTGGGTCCGTTCGAGTTAAATCCCATGTTGTGTCATCCGACGAGCGGGAGGGTGGGCTGCGAAATCTCCTTAACTTTGGTCATTCAATAGGCCATGCAATCGAGGCAATACTTGCTCCCCAGGTATTACATGGAGAGTGCGTGTCGGTTGGAATGGTAAAAGAAGCAGAATTGGCGCGTTTTTTAGGGGTCCTGAAGCCAGGTGCAGTGGCTAGATTAGTCAAATGCATATCCAGCTATGGTCTCCCGACCTCACTGGAGGACTCGCGGATTATCAAACTCTCTGCAGGTAAACGATGTCCCGTGGACCGTCTGATTTTGACTATGGGTGTCGACAAAAAGAACGATGGTCGGAAGAAAAAGATTGTTTTGCTTTCGGCAATTGGACGAACTCATGAACCGAAAGCCAGCTTCGTACGTGACGAAGATATTAGGATTATTTTATCCCCAAGCATACTTGTATCGCCGGGTGTGGAAGATTCCTCGAGTGTGTCGATCACTCCTCCTGGATCTAAAAGTATATCTAACCGTGCGCTTGTCTTAGCCGCGCTTGGATCGGGATCTTGCCGGATTAGAAATCTGCTCCATTCAGATGACACCGAGTACATGCTTACGGCACTGGGTAAATTAGATGGAGCGTCCTATGCGTGGGAAGATGATGGAGATGTTCTAGTGGTCAACGGGAAAGGCGGGGAACTGCGAGCCAGTGCGGAGGAGCTCTATCTGGGAAATGCAGGTACAGCTGCACGTTTCTTAACGACTGTTGCTACTTTAGCTACGCCATCTTCAGTCAGTTCTACGGTCCTCACCGGAAATGCTCGTATGAAACAACGACCAATTGGGCCATTAGTGGAAGCTCTGCAGTCTAGTGACGTGCATGTGGAATTCCTAGAGCGGAAAAATAGCTTGCCCCTGAGAGTCGCTGCCTCTAGTGGGTTTGCCGGTGGGGAAATTGAACTTGCCGCCACTGTCTCATCTCAGTATGTGTCATCTATCCTCATGTGTGCCCCTTATGCAAAGAAGCCAGTCACGCTTCGTTTGATTGGAGGAAAGCCGATTTCTCAACCCTACATTGACATGACAACTGCGATGATGGCCTCTTTTGGAATCATTGTTAAGCGTTCCGAACTCGAACAACATACTTACCACATCCCGCAAGGGGTATATAAAAACCCTCCCGAATACGTGGTAGAAAGCGATGCAAGCTCTGCTACCTATCCTCTAGCGGTAGCTGCAATTACCGGAACGACCTGCACCATACCAAATATCGGAGCGATGTCTTTGCAGGGAGATGCTCGGTTTGCTATGGAAGTATTGAAGCCAATGGGATGCAATGTTGAGCAAACAGGTTATTGTACTAAAGTGACGGGTCCGCCCGCCGGCAGTCTCCAACCGCTCGCACGGGTGGATATGGAAACTATGACTGATGCCTTCCTGACTGCTTCAGTTCTTGCCGCAGTTGCTCAGGGGCGAGGAGGAAGGAATACAACCCAGATAATTGGGATCGCAAATCAGCGCGTGAAAGAGTGCAATAGAATAGCTGCAATGAAAGACCAATTGGCAAAGTTTGGGGTGGTGTGCCGCGAGCTGGGTGATGGTATTGAAGTCGACGGTCGAAATTTCGCCCTGCTGGACCATCCGCGTGATGGAATTCATTGCTATGATGATCATAGAGTCGCCATGAGTTTTAGTGTTCTATCTCTCGTTGCTCCCTGTCCTGTTCTAATTGAAGAGAGGGAATGCGTGGGAAAGACCTGGCCTGGCTGGTGGGACACGTTGGCTCTGTCTTTTGGCGTTAAACTTGAAGGGAAGGAAGACCCTTCAATGGGCAGCATCAGGGAAAGCCAACCAGGGCCAACAGAAAAGTCAATTTTCATTATCGGCATGAGAGGTGCAGGGAAGACGACCACTGGGGGTTGGGCTTCGCGAATACTGGGTCGCCCTTTCATTGACTTGGACACTGAACTCGAAAATACTACTGGCATTACGATACCTGAGATCATCCGGCAAAGGGGCTGGGAAGGGTTCCGGGAGGAAGAGCTTGCGCTTATGCAAAAGACGCTTGCGGCACGGCCCCTTGGGCATATTTTTGCTTGTGGAGGCGGAATAGTTGAGATACCGGAGGCTCGTGAACTTCTGATAAACTACCACAAGAACGGTGGGATAGTTCTCCTAGTGCATCGTGACATAGGAAAGGTGGTGGAATATTTGAGCATTGATCAGACTCGACCAGCCTACTTAGAGGATATAATGGGGGTTTGGCTACGTCGGAAGCCTTGGTTTTACGACTGCAGCAATTTTCAATATTATAGCCAGGGCGTCCACTCAGCAAATACGTCCCTTGTGCCAGAAGATTTCTCACGCTTTTTGGCGGTCGTGTCTGGGGGAAGCACGCACTTCGAGGCAATAAAGAAGAAGGAACACTCTTTCTTCGTGGCTCTGACTTTGCCAAGCTTGGGGTCTTTTGCGAAGGTCGTGAAGGCGGCGGTGGTTGGTTCAGACGCGGTGGAGCTGCGCGTTGACTTGCTTCAAGACCCCCAAGCATTAAATGGCATTCCCTCAGTAGACTTCTTAACAAAGCAGGTTGCATTCCTTCGCGCATCAGTTCAGATCCCATTGATTTTCACCATCCGTACTCACGGCCAAGGCGGCAGTTTCCCCGACGGTTACCATAGCGAAGCTCTCAAGCTTTACCTAGCAGCGATTCGAATGGGGTTTGAGTTTATCGACCTTGAGATTCAATTTCCGGATGAAGTGCTTCTTCCTGTCGTTGAGAAAAAAGGGAGTACAAAGATCATTGCTTCGCACCACGACCCTCTTGGGCGGCTCTCTTGGAGCAATGGATCTTGGATTTCCTATTACAATAGGGCTCTTCAGTACGGCGACATCATCAAACTTGTTGGCGTTGCATCGAGTATGGAGGACAACTTCGCACTATCAAGGTTCAAATCTTGGGCTGAATCAACACATGACGTGAGGCTCATTGCCATCAATATGGGGGAGAAGGGGAGGCTTAGCAGGGTGCTAAACTCTTTCATGACCCCGGTGTCACATCCTGCATTGCCATTTAAGGCCGCGCCAGGACAGCTTTCTGCAGCGGAGATACGCAAGGCTCTTTCAATTACCGGCGAAATCGAGCCAAAACGTCTCTATCTTTTCGGGAAGCCAATCATGGCCTCCCCCTCACCGTCGATGCATAATACTCTGTTCTTGCAGTTAGGCCTTCCGCACGTATATGGATTACTAGAGACCGACGATGTTAGTGATACAAGGGATGTGATCAGATCTGAATCTTTCGGTGGCGCCTCAGTAACAATCCCACTGAAGTTGGACATTATCAAATATCTCGACGAAGTGACAGACGAGGCCCGAGTCATTGGTGCTGTCAACACAATCGTGGCCAATCGTTCTGATAATGGAAAGAGCCGGCTCGTCGGACACAACACAGATTGGAGGGGTATGGTTCTAGCACTGCGCAACGCAGGGGCCTGCGGGAATCAAGAAAGCAACGGTGCATTGGTTATAGGAGGAGGCGGGACCGCACGTGCAGCAATATATGCTATGCACTCAATGGAATACTCGCCCATCTACATTGTCGGTAGGTCTCCGGAGAAACTGAAAAACGTCGTTGAATCCTTCCCGAAGACCTGGGATATAAGAGCGATAGAGTCTGTTGAAGCAGTTAATCAGCTTGAAGGGATCCCTGCTGTAGCCATAGGCACGATACCTGCAGATAGACCGATTGAACAAAACATGCGTGAGATGCTTGCTAGTCTCTTCCGGCACCCAAGGGCACGCCAGCAGCAGAAGACACTCCTCGAGATGGCCTACAAACCCCGGGTGACGTCTCTGATGCAGATGGCTGAGGATGCGGGTTGGGTGACAATCCCGGGGTTGGAGGCACTGGCTTCTCAAGGGTTCTACCAGGTAGGGGAATCGACTTCCTGACGCGTTAGTGTGGCTCAGACTAACACCCTGCGTAGTTTCAACGCTGGACGGGGATCACGCCATTGTACGAAGACGCAAGGGTAAGCCAGAAAAGCCAGCCCTGAAACTCTAAATATATTAACAATGCTCGGTGCGATAGAACGCTGCGATGGGCGACGAAGGGTATAGTACGTGAGATAGCTGGATCTACACGTAGCTTCATTGCCCCCTTCATAGAAATTATAATTTGAATGCTTTTTTAATTTTAATTTGCCCTATCGTCTTTACATGAGATCAATCCCGCCATTATACATATATTAGCCCAAACCAGACCAGCTAGATGGTAGAGTACAACCGTTACATAGGTACGTGTAGGTCCACCAAATTCTAATATAACCAACATCAATGACGATTTTGAACAATCTATGTGACCCCCCGTCAAAGCAAACAAGTTTTGCCGACCCAATATATAGGAAATTGATATACAAGAAGACAGGAATTATACCTGGTGGTTGACAGCGTAGCCTCCAAAAAAACACCTGGAATGAGGCCGTGCTAAAAAGTGTGAAACAAATGACAGTCGAATGATGGAAGGAACCGTCTCGCATGACGTCATCGATGCAGATCGCTAAGGTACGTGGTTGAGAGGGGTAAAAAAAGTAACAGAAAAAGTAAGAAATGAATCTAATCGTGATGCTTCCGGCGAGAGCGGCCTCCGAATTCCACCTCTGGATGCACCACGCGCATGTGTCGGGTCAAAGCGTCACTTCGCGAAAATGATTTGTCTTCGGTGCAAAGATGACACCGAACTTTCTGCTTTCGTGCGTTATGAATTGTGTCTTCGTGTCGGGTGAGGTCGTACGGGCGCGAGAAGATCGTGTTGCAGGGTTTTCCCGTCGATGGGTTAATACGGTCGCATTTGTGTGGGCCTGCCTGACTGTTGCGCAGGAGGGCCGCTGACGTCATTCCTGGTGAGTGTGGGTGGGTATTGATTTGCCGATGCCCTTCTCGCTTGTGCTTCTGCAGCTTTGCGGGTGTCTCGAATCGAAGAGTACAGCCATGGTATGTGCAGGTGTAGGTGCCCGAATCGGCTTTCGCACTCTCTGGCTTCTCAGCGCTGACGTTCTGTGATTCCCCATCACTAATGCTGGATTCCATCGACACGAGCGACGCGGGAAATTCCGGCGTGCGGTCCGCTCGACTGTGCGGACTGGCTAGCCCACTGGACTGGTGCCTTTGCGGGACGAACGGGTACTGTTGAGGGATCTGAAGATTCCCAGGCACAGACAGTGGCGCAAATGTGAAGCTGCTGCCGGCTCCCGATGTTGAGAACCCATTCAAACTAGGTCTTCTGCTACTAACCATACTGCCAAAACTGCGTTCGGTGAAACTATCCTCGAGGTCCGCGTGTATTGAACTACCCACGCTACCAGGGCCAGCTGTCAGGCGCTGTGTGTGATCACTGGAGGGGAACAGTGCAACATCATCTTCAGAAGGGTGATATTCAAGTACTGTATCCTTCGGTGAAATTGTCTTGGGCGTATTTAAGTGACCTTCGTACTCGTGCTCCATCTGCCTCCTCAGCTCAGAAGCATCAGCTTCAGCTTTTGTTTGTTCCCTCATATGAGAAGCAGACCCAAAAGCCACCTGGGGGGACCTTTGAGAGCCCATGTTGTTCGATGACAGCGCGTAGGGCGAGCCCTGTTGAAAAGGAGACCTCTCACGAGAAACTGAGCTTGCTGGCGAATGCGATTGATGTGCGGTTTGTGCTGCATGCATCCTTTCATTGAAAACATTTCGATACGATGATGGCGACAGCAGGCTATTGTTCTCTGAGATCTGTGTGGTTCCTTGTCTCGATTGTAGCATTGGCGCTGAAGTAGTGTAGGCAGTATCGTAGATATCCCCAGAATAAGGACCTGCCACCGATCGCTCGAGTTTGGGGATCATAGGTTGGTAGTCTGAGAGATCATCAAAGAGTAAGTACTCGTCCATCCGCTCAACTTTGGGAAATATATCCTCACAAGACGGATCCCTAAAACTATCCTCAAAATCATCCCCATTACTCGTTTGTGGTGTCGCTGGTGAGTGGAATTCGAGGCTTGACACCGAAGGTCTTCCTGCACTTGAGTAGGTTTGGTGTCGTTGAGGGGTAGGCGAAAGCGCCGGAGAGTGCTCATCGTGAAGGCCGGACTGTAGGTCCAGCGCACGCATCATCCCAAAGTTAACGTCTATGTTTAGAGGAGAACTTTGAGAGTCGGAGTTGTAGTTTTGAAACGCAGGCGCCATAAAGGAGTCTTGCGATGGAGTATGAGAAGGTGTGGGTGGAGCTTTAGAGAAGCGAAGAGAGGTTGCTCGGTCAGCAGGTGTCATCCTGCCTTCACGAGGTGAGTCAAGGCTTGAGGTAAAGGCCGAAGATTCAGACTGGGTGTTGAAAGGACGCGGCGGAGCGTGACTAAAAGGCGAGTCTGTTCTTCGCGCGGCACCGCCACTCCGTTGTGCGAGCCGCTTTTGATGTTGGCCAGCGAGCCCATGTTGGTCCCCAAAGTCGCCACCGGGAATTGGGTTGTCGTAATATAACCAATTGTTCGGTGAATGCTCATTCTCAGCTTGCATAGGAGAGGAAGCAGCTGATGGGAGTTGCGCAGGCCCAGAGGGTCGCTGCAGTCGAGTCTGTGGAGAAGTACTCGAAAAGGTAGAGGATGACGTTGGCATCAAAGTGGATGACGGGTAGATGTCCTGTGTAACCCCGCAATGGGTAAGGTTCGGCGAGGCTCCGACCGCACTAGGTTGATGATACCTCTGCTGTCTTATATTTCGCTGCTGATATGAAGTCGTTGAAGTCGGATACGCGGAAGTAGGGTAGTAAGGCGGGTTGGAGGTGAACGGAGAATTCGGGTCGACGTCTCGAAAGTACTCGCGTTGCAGGTTTTGCTGGTAGTGAGTAGGAGGTCGTGCTAGCATAGTTGAACTAAAAAGTAAACGAGTGGCAAGTTATAATATATTCGACCTCGAGGCGGGCTCAGCCAATGCATGCAGGTGTGCTGACTATTCAGGAAGAGGCAATTCCAGAAAGCCCTAGAAGGGCATGGAAGGTGGGAGGACCGCGGTAAATTTGTATTTGCAATTGTTTTCCTTTATGAGAAGGTCGCTGAGCAGCAGTGAAGTGAGAGACCTTTATCTTTTGTTCTTTTTTCCTATTGAGTCGGCGGTCTGGTCTGAATGACAGGAGTGTGGGTGTCTATATGTGTCGCAAAAAGTCTGCCGAGCGTCGGTGACGTACCGTACGGCAGGGGTTTGAGTGATTGCAGCGTTGGCCAGGATCTCTGCACAGAATGTTCGAAGACAATGAGGGTCCCCTGCTTAGCGCGCCCTGCTCCGAGATCTTTCTTGATTAACCATCCTTTTCTTTTTCCCCTGCAACCATTCCCGGCAGAGCAATGCCGGGCGCAAGAATTTTCACTCGCTAACCAAACGGATATCCCGACGATCGTCTAAAAAACATGCATGCAAAAACTAAGACAAGCCCACTGCCACCCAGACAAATCTTTTCCTATCTAGGACAAAAAGTCGTGGAAGAGAAGGGCGATTAGTGCTGCCGATAGCTGGAACCAAGCGACTGCGCCTCAGTCAAGACACTTGTGGCTAGTGTGATTGGATCTTCTTTCGTTGCTCTAAGCATTGACTCAAGGCCCCTATTTGAATCATATGACCTACGATGAGGTGGACTGACACGAGACAACATGAGCTGACCATTGCGTGGTCAACTTAGTCGCCTATGGTGCCAGGCCAATAAAATATGTGCATCTCCCCGTCGCTTGACTGCTATCCCGGACGAGCCTAGGTTCCTGAACCCAATTGCTCTCTAGCTGCCGGCCGTGCCAATAGTTCGATTTGTTCACTAAACACACAATGCTGAAATTGCAGACCGGACTGGCTGAGTCAAGGAAAAAACCTTTCAATGATGCTCTATCGCCCTTTCCGGAGAGAGTATCCCAACGCCGAGTGGCTTTCCGTGGACTCGCTCAGCTTGGTTCATTGAAGCAAAGGTCCGGCCGGGTCCATGCCGGAGGGAAGAGCCGCCCCTGCCAGGGACACACCACGTTCTCCTGCACAGCCGATTTCGAGTTTGAGATAACCCAAGCTGAGCCTACCGTCCTGTCCTGACTAGAGCTTCCCCGGATTCGCGCAGCGCACAAGCCATGCAAGGGTGGCACCGCTAACCGCGTGGGAGGACCAGGAGAATGTAGATCCGAGGCTGTGCCGTCTTCTTGGCTTATCGATAACTCTACTTTGCCGAAGTTGTATTCGGGCGGTTTGGTTGGTGGTCTGCATCTGCAAGCCACTTCTAGTGGCTGACCAATCGCGCGAGAATTTCTTGATCGGGGAGCCCCGACCGAGGAGGGTCTGGAATCGTCTCCCGCCTTCCATTTTTATGACGGGTGCATGATCGGCCGAGATTTCCTTCGAGTTGCACGAGTCAGGTAACGATATTCTATGCACCATGTTTTGTTGCGATCATGGCGACCAACCGCTATCGGACATGTAACTCCAGTGTGGCTGGTGTGAGTCCACTGTCAAATTGCTCCATCGTCATAGGTAAAGATCTGCGCCCAGCGACGCACCAACATCGCTCTTGACGGAGGATCCGCCTAAACACCCTTCCGTCACTCTCGAGTCAATGGCTTAGACAATATCTATTTCCAGCATCTCCAATATCGCCGTTCGATCATGTTCATCTGCACAAATAATCCTTCCAACGAAAGATCTATCTATGCAGGATTGCACATACCAGGCAACCACCAATTGGCCAATAGAAAGGCAATGTGTGGGACCAGGGATATTTTTTTTTCATATTTTTCCTTTTTCCGGCCACATGCTGATCCGCCCGTGCTTCTCCTCGGGTATTGTCAGCCGGATTTATCGTTTCTCCATGGAAGCGAGTCATGCTCTGAATGCGCTACTCCGTACATTGGACGGACCTGTCCTTTGCTACCCTACCAAACACTGACAAATGCAAAGCGACGGAGTCAGGCCGGAAGTTACGAAGTTCGAATACATACAATGCGATCTTACCGATGACGTTCCAAACGAACTCTCTTTCCATCTAGAAGGAAGATTAGTAACTAAAATCAATCGATCTCTGCCTCGGAGACCGACCAAAGCTCAACACTTTCCCTGGGCGAGCAACATCTCCATTTTGAACCAACCTTTGTTCACCTCCCGAACAAGCACGTAGACCAAATGACTTAGGCCCTTCCTTCCAGTCACAAGACTATTTATTTTACGTTGCTCTTTAATATATGTAAAAACAAAGGATGTCGACATTCGAAAAACCCCGTCACCTGGCCACGGTTCAGGCGTTCAATTTCCCGGCCCTGGCAATTGACCCCTACTGAGGTGTTAACCTACCCCACAAAAGTAACGATAGGTGCATATCAGAGTTTTCTTTATGCATTCCCAACCCTATTTTGCAGCCCGACAGCACTGCGAACGCGAACGCATTCAGAGATGCCTCCGAAGTTCGCATTCGCCATGGCAATACCCTACGTAAAACAGTGTCTAGTTCGGTCTCAGACCCGTTGTTGGTTTGCATATGCGAGTTGTGCGCTAGCGCTTTCGAGACCAAATCGCGTCGTGCTGCCTCGGTAAATGTCAGCAGCAGATTCACCCGGGGGCCCGCTACAAGTGGGTGGGTTTCCGCGAACCTTCTTTTTTCCTTCCAGATCTTAGACGTGACTTACTTTCCAGCCCCATGTCTCTAATTTCCTTACCATGGTCCCGGCGCCCCCAGAATCTTGATTTTCTGGGTTATCAGAAACCTCGGTGAAACCAAAGTGTATATTAAGCTGAGCTGAACACCTTCATGTCTGGATTTGGGAATTAAAACGCAGCTCGGAAACCGCCCCCATACCCTCGAATGAACTATTTTTCCCGATGCGTTTTCGGCCTCGAACATATTACGTAGCGATAAATTTTGGGCTAACCTTCTTGGGGGGTGTTGTAAAATTGGTTTTTTGCGGTATTTAATTGCAATCATCACCAAAAGTAGTCGAAATAAGATAGGAATAGACCGTAAGATCCAGAAAAAATTCCTGTATTACCTTATAATGGCTACTCCTATTCTGAGAGATTTCTCATTGCTAGATAATAAGATGGGATAAATTGACGGGATTAAAAAAAGCTGCAAGTCCAGAATTTTATCTCGGGGTTTCTATGGAGACTATAGCACCGAGTTACGAGATTCTATCAAGGGTTAGGAAAGAGAAAAAAAAAATCAAAAATTTCTCGTATTAGATACATAGCGATCCCGTAATGATTACACGCGGGGAGAATTTTATACGAAAGACTGGTGCCTTTGAGTACTAACCTACAACAATCCTTTTGGTATAAACCCCTCAAGCCTTAAAGGCGAGCGAAAAAAATAAAATTCTACCTCAAGGCACCAATCTCCCGTATAGCACTTGCCGTTTAGGGCGAGCCAAAAAAAAAACCTATCCTAAGGCAACAGTCTCCCGTATACTCCATCGTTTTGAGACGAGTGAAAAAAAATTCTATCCTAAGGCAACAGTCTCCCGTATACTCTAACATCTGTCGTTTTAAGACGAGTGAAAAAAAAGCTTATCCTAAGGCACCAGTCTCCCATGTAACATTTATCGATTTTTTTCGCTCGCCTTTAATAAGGCTTGAGGAATTTATATCAAAGGATTTTATGTGGTTTAATACTCAAAATGACACTATGCTGCAAGGCTTTAATTATTAGATACGCGCATTAATTCGAACGGTGTGGATACTAGATGCTGGACGTGTAATCGTGGATTCCCAACTGACAAGGCTTCTAGCCGCCGTAGAAGCCACAACTGCTGTCAGTGAACGTACTCGGTCCTGCCTCCCCAGTTAAGGACACCCACTCAAAGCAGGCTATGGGCATTTGACCAATCGGCCTCTTCATAACGCAATCCCGCTACTAGTAAGGGTTGGGCCTATATGAACATAAGCCTAACGGAATAACAACGCGTCGCGTGTCTACACAGATCACAAAACACGCGAACGAGCAGTACGGAACTTCTTGAATTCATTCCATAATCAAATCACAACACCGAAACCTATAGTACAGACAAAACCCATAAAGCCATTGCAAACCCAGTCGTCCACACCTAGTCCACTAAGGCCAATCGAAGAGACAAGCCGAAAGTAGAAGATTCGTAAATACATGATATTAAGTTTAACCACCGAAACCGTAAAGAGTGCCTAAATAGCCATGTTAGAGGCTGTAGACTGTATGCTAGAACGGACTTGTACTTACGCCCTTGTCTCTTGAGAGCATATACAACATCGAGTGATGTGACAGTCTTGCGCTTGGCGTGTTCTGTGTATGTGACCGCGTCGCGAATGACACCTTCGAGGAAGGTCTTTAGGACACCACGCGTCTCTTCGTAGATCACTGGATAGATGTTAGAGTAGCTTGGAAACGATCACAAGAATGACATACTAGCTGAGATACGCTTGACACCGCCACGACGCGCCAGACGACGGATAGCAGGCTTGGTTATGCCCTGAATGTTGTCTCGTAGAATCTTTCGGTGGCGTTTGGCACCGCCCTTGCCGAGTCCCTTTCCACCTTTGCCACCTATATGACGCGTAAGTCAATGTCAGGACGATGCAGCGTTCAAATTACTTACGGCCAGTCATGTTGATAGTAAGGTGAAGCGTAAAAAGCTAAGGTTTGGTTGAAGTTTGAAAGTGCGTGGAGTTGTAGATGGTAACTGTGGATTGCGGTAGATGCTAAGGAAGATGACTGAGGCGGGGGTGGATGAGCTATTTGAGGTACGGTTGCGAGATTACAGATCACGGCTGAAAGCGAGCTAAGCCTGAAGCGGAAGACCAAACAACGCGAGGCCGTGTCTCCCCTTACCCTACTGATTCTCGCCAATCAGAGCGCAGATCTTGAACGCAGGAACAGTTACGGGCGGGCCTTGAACAACAACGATTATCAAGCCGCAGCGCACATTTCAACTGGCGCACAGGAAAAAAAATAATTTTATCAAAACTAGAAACTCCCGTAGAAATCTACCTTAACCAAATGCATACATGAGTCACTCTGTCTTGCGTAGGCAAATTTATTGTCGGTGACTACAAAGTGAGCGCGAACTGAATGTTTTGGTGGGGTCGGCAGTTGCTCATCGCTGATTGGGTGCATACAATAAGTTCTGGTCGCTTCCCACCAATTTTACTTGGCGCGAAAAGGTCCAAAACATGAGCTGCTTTCGACGCTGTTTTTCGACAATTGAAAACCGCGCTAGCGAGGCAACAAGAGCGAAAGTGAAGGGGGCTGCGCCAGATCACTCGCTCTGCTCCAAAACCTATTTAACCCTTCCGCCCACCCACCTCGCTTCTTACTTCTTACAACCTCCACATCCGTACGCTTTTATTCACCGCCACCAATTATCGTCATCAACATCAAGGTCACTCTAGACTTTTCCATCTATTTTCGACATCAAATCATCTCGATCTAAGTATCTGAAATGGCTCGCACTAAGCAGACTGCCCGTGAGTAACATCCTATCCTATCCAAGTCATTGTTACGCGTCGGTCGCGTGTTATGGTGGCGATCGACCTGTCTTCGTCGCGCCTCATCGCCTTTTTAAAAAAACCAACTAACATCGCATAGGTAAATCATCCGGTGGTAAGGCGCCGCGCAAGCAGCTTGCCTCCAAGGCTGCTCGTAAATCTGCTCCATCTACCGGCGGTGTTAAGAAGCCTCATCGTTATAAGCCTGGTAGGTTTCTCCTATTGGTCTTCGCTTCGGTTCGTGACTCATTCTAACATAGCACCTCAGGTACCGTCGCTCTTCGTGAGATTCGTCGTTATCAGAAATCTACGGAGCTTTTGATCCGCAAACTTCCCTTCCAGCGCTTGGTCCGTGAAATTGCACAGGACTTCAAGTCTGATCTCCGATTTCAGTCTTCGGCCATCGGTGCCCTTCAAGAATCAGTTGAGGCATACCTCGTCTCGCTCTTTGAAGACACCAACCTTTGCGCCATTCACGCCAAGCGTGTTACCATTCGTAAGTCTTGCGACACAAATCATAACATGGATATTCTAACATTTAGTTACAGAGTCGAAGGACATTCAGCTTGCTCGTCGTCTTCGTGGAGAGCGTTCTTAGATGGGCCTGTGATGGGTGGTTGGTCATAACGTCCTCATCACGATTGTGCATAGCCCTTTAAACCTGTAGGTGGATAGGGCAATCTAGTAGTCTGAAGGGCGAGTTGGCAATTAGCCATCAGTTTTCGTTGTCTTGAAATTAGGGAAGGTGCGATGTTTCCTTATGGGTCTGGTTTGGGATGGTTGCTTTGTTTGTACAATAATCGGCTCCTAAGGCGCTGCACGAAATTATCATGAAGATTTCTATGATATAGTAAACGCGGACTTGCAGAACTGTAGCCTCATCGGTCGCTAGAGCGGTCCAAATTTTATTGATATCTTGTAAACACGTCAAGTGCTCATCAAAATTTTCAGCCCAAAGATTTTGTTTTATTAAATTAATTTTTTTTTTAATTAAATGAATAACTGTTTCCATGCGTGCCACCAAATCACCGGAAAATCTCAGGACCACACGTCAGCAAAGCTCTGGACCCCTATTGCCCGGTAAAGAGAAGACCAGCTGGACTGTACCCCGACAGATCCACATATAGCTGATTCATTTACAAACAGCTGAAGAGCATTCTCAGCCCTAGGATCTAATCACCTTTTCAAGCGATCAGGGGAGGCGATGGCTGTCCAATATTCGCATTTCATTTCCTTCTCTAGAGTTCAATAATACTTGTGATCAAGCTTAGCGGTGATTTTTGGCGTGCCATGATAAATTGTGGAAGGCCTGTCTTTGTATGTATATATTATACGACATTAAATTGTGGCGTCTACGGTGGGGCTAGCATCGTAGTGTTCAGCTTTGTATGCTTGTGCTGGGGCGGGCTATGGGGGGTGTCTACGATATATTTTTATTTAACTTTGGAGAAGGTGGTTAATTTTAATTTGTAAGATAGTGCACTGAACCGCGTTATCAAGGGAAATACTGAAAACAAACCGTAGAACGGCCTGATGAGCAAAGTTGGGATCTGCCGTTGGTAGTGGAGTAACTGTACGTGGGCAATTTTCGGATTGTTTCTCTGGGGAAAATGAGAATAGGAAGCGGGTCTGAGCTATGAGCATCTTCTGGCCAACATCTTCACAGATCTTGGGTTACATTTGGTAAAGGTTCCATCTCACCTGAACATTTTCCCAGTGGAGGAATTGGTGTGGGGACGAAGTGCATAAAGCGGCGATATCGGCGACTCCATGCGACTCTGCCTCCTTGTCAGGGCACATACTCAGACTCCCATGCTCAGCCGCTCCACCATGGGTCGTGAAAATGCGCGGTGAAAAGTTGGACCTCCTGATGCATGACATCATCAAATACTTTTTCTTATCTGATTTGTTTTGCTGGGAAGTGTTGAAGTGTGGTAGTTAGCAACGACGCGATCCTGCCCACGTGTACAGAGCAGCAGACACTCACTTAGCTGAATATTTTCCTCGCTCAGAGTCTTCTCTTTCCTTTCCGCGCAACGCTGACGCCTTCCTTTCGATGAGTAATCTCATAATTAAGACTAATCGTGTTGTTCTGCGACGGGGGGCTATGCACCGACGAGGTCCGTTCGGACCGATTGCGCGGCGTCAGAATAGCAGCAGGCCTGGCTCGTCAGCCACATCTGCAGAAACAGAGACCTCAGAAACGATACCAGTCCCAAGCATCATTTCTCCGATCCCAGTTTGGCAGCGTCTAGGACCACTGTCGAGAGCATTTCGAGCTTATGGTAGAGTTCAAAGGAAAAGACCCTATGTCACCCAGTTTTGCACCTCTGTTGGCATCTATATCTGCGGTGACCTTAGCGCTCAGAAAATAGATGGGGGAGAATATGACCCGTGGAAGACAGCACGCTCGGTGGTGATCGGGGGGACATTCTCAATACCGGGGTACAAGTGGTATGACCTTGTTAAATTTGATATCTTGCAGGATAATAACCCGGAATAGGTTCTTGTATCTTGGGGAATCTTTTAATTTTCCTTCAAAACTCCTCTCTTTGACCACGAAAGTCGTCGTGAACCAAATTGTATTCACACCTATATTCAATACCTATTTCTTTGGTGCTCAGTCACTATTATCGGGCAACAGTCCGGCTGAAGCATGGGATCGGATACAGCGTACTGTACCAACGAGTTTCATCAACTCGTGCAAGCTCTGGCCTGCTGTGACAGCGTTCAGTTTCACTTTTGTTCAACCGCAATATCGGAGCCTATTTGCCGGTGAGTTGCTCTCTGAGACGCTCACGTTGTTGATTGCTCAGATCTTGCGCGATAGGAGTCATAGCCATCGGCTGGCAGACGTATCTTTCATATCTCAACCAGAGAGTAATCGTAGAACGAGAGGTGGAACGGATGGGCTTAATCACAAGTGCAGAAGAGGCAGCGTCTAGTAACCAAGGGCCCCCGAGCCTTACTCGGGCAAGTGCCTAGAGGGGATTAGGCAAGGTACAAATTGGATGATTGCGGTTCTTCTTACTACAGTGGCATCATAGGCGTTTTGCGGTTGGTTTGCGGGACATGTTGGGCGGGATAGACTACGAATATAAATAGACAGCAATGTTATTACAGTCTAGAGGCATTGGGATGGGAGCCTAGAAAGCTGCGAGGCTAGCAAGGTTTCCGAGCTCTTTCTTAGACTCATTTCATCGCCGACTAATACATCCATGGTTAGGCCTCAGACGGCATTAATTAATTTTTGTGGCAAGGTCTAACTGCCGGGATCGAGGCCCTGTGCAAAGTGGGATCTCAGTTGGTGACATTGGTGGTATTACATCCAACTCCCTCTAAAGGTTTATAAAAACGTTAGCCTATCATCTATCTCGTCGGTATAGAACTCCGATTCATCATTGCTGTTTTCCTCACCTTCAGAACCTTTATAGCAAATAATAGAAAACAGTAAGACTTTCCATATTATTATTTTAGCTCTTAATCCTCCTATTAACGGAATTTTTATGAAAGCAAGAGAAAGGTAGAAAAAACGTTGTATAACGCTTTAGAGAAGATCCTATATAAAGACCCCCATCATGTATCCGCAAATTAAGCTAATATCATTCTTTGATCGAAATCCTTATATAGACCTTTTTTTGAAGGCAGAGGCCCAGTACCATCTTCTGCAGCTTCAGTTTCGTCTTCGCACGCGAATGTAGGGTACGCCGGTGTCGATGGTATAAGGTATACCGATGTCGGTGACGTAGGGTACGCTGACGTTGATGGAGTAGAGTACGCTGGCGTCGATGGGGTAATCCGATGAACGACTTTAAGATGTTCCTGCAACTTGTCTGAGGAAAGCCGTATGTCTAAAGAACATGTTTTTGTTTAAACCCCTGGCTTGAAAGAACATGAGCAGATGTGGCGGTGTTTCAATTAAATGAGATCCGCGTCAGTGGATGAGATGTATCATTTGAACACTAGCTTTCGAAATATACTGGTTGTATCAACCGTAGCCGCCCTTGACTCATAGGCGGACCACGCTCGACTATCTGACTTATGAGCCGTAATAAATCTCCTAACTTAAGGAGTGACATTCATACTCAGCTGGTACGCCATACCCCTTCGAAGGGCGCGCGGAGTCAGCCTATTTTCAAATCCTGCAGCTTCACCAAGCTGTGTCAACTTCCGTCGTAGGGGCCGATTTCGAAGATCTTACTAGAGATATCTTGTCTCTTATCGGTGATCGAACGGAAGATAGGCCATTTTTGGCAATGCTCTTTCAAGAGAAGTCTGGAGTCATCTTTGGTCAGCTTTAATCATTTAAAATCCTCCCAGCCGATGATGCCTCCCCCAGAAATACTGTCTATAAAGCCAAGTACGAGAAGTAGTCTCAAACTATACTAAGTCGCGAGCTTTTGGGATAGAAGACGTAAAAGAATAATCTTGAACAGGTCATCCCTTAGGTTTTGACTGACATCGTGGCAATCTGGGTAAACTTCACAATTTTTCTTTTATATACGTCAAGTAAATCTAGTCTCCCAGCCAATGCCTCTACTTGGTTCTTAGGAGCGTTCAGGCATGGCTCGAGACGACATTTTTTTCGCCTTTCCGGGCTCTTTCGATGCTATTGTGGTTGGTATCAGATGCAAGCGCAGAGGAGCGGGGTGCGCAGTTTCAACTGTTGTAATTGGTAAGTATTTGTTACTGGATAATAAAATTTAGAGAGCTGATCATATTCAGTTGCTGCAGGTAGGACATACTGTGACTGCAGATTCACTCACATGGCATGGACAGCGTTGAATTATGACCCATATATCTGAAGGGGGGTCCCATAACAAACTATAGGCACGCCCTAGAAAATAGAAATAGAATAGGTAGGGAAATGAAATACTTGGGAGACTGGGGCCGAAATTGTGGGAGCAGATAGGATAGAAAATTCGTGGTATTTGAGAAGCTGTTCCATTTAATCGGTGAACAGTCGGAGATTGTTGACATTTAGATTCTTCCACGTGATTTCATCAAGAACGCGTTCGAGCCATGATCTCCCGTATAACTAACCCTCACGGATGGGAATGGCTGGCCATTCCGTCAGCCATGTGCCCGAAATAAATCAGGAAGATGATACTAGCAGTGACTATGGCTCAGAATTCACGCCTGAAGAGGAAGATTTGCTGAACCAATTGCTCTTGAACGTTTCTGCAAAGTCTACTCCCGTTGCGATACTCGTCGAGGGTGATGAGGCGCCTGGTTCTGTCCGAACACGCCCTGTCTTTGGGCAGTGCCTGCTGCCTGGCTCGTGCGAACCTAGGTTTGGGGTGGAAGCCGGGGTTTCTGTTGAGAGGTCAGGCAAAAATGGTGAGCGGAAAGGTAAGTCGATGTGGTAAATAGAGTCTCTCCGCTGTGGGGCTGACTGACGGACAAGCGCCTAGCTCAACGCGTCGAAACTGGTACACGAGAGAATTCTATAGCTGTTAAATCAACTGCAGGCTCTGAAACCAGCGATGCGAGGTCGCCTCTTGAGCGCTTTCGAACGCCACCTAAGAAAGCCCTTACAGTCACCGACCTGGTTTCACCAGCATGGTGCGAGTTACAGTACTTCTATGCGCTTGCTAAGCATGGGCGGGTTAGGAGAACATCTGTGATGAAGCGGGGGTCCGATGTTCATAAGGACTTAGAGGAGCAGGTACATAAAACAGTACTCGTCGACGCTACCACGATGGAGGATGCATGGGGGTTGCGGTTGTGGAATGTTATTCAAGGCTTGAGAACTTTGAGAGAAACTGGCATGACACGGGAGCTTGAGATCTGGGGAATAGTCGATGGCTTACTGGTCAATGGCAAGATCGATGAGATATCCTTTACCTGCCCAGATGAAGAACTGGAGGCCGAGGATCTGTCGAATAAGGAATCCGATAAGAATATACCAACCAATCAGTCACTAATTACGGACTTCGTTGGAGTATTAGGAAAGAGTGGAGTTGCGTCAAGGAAGGTTTACCTGACAGACATCAAGACACGAAGAAGCAGAAGCCTGCCGAGTGGTGCCTCATTCCGCCCAACAGTATTTCAGCTCATGCTATACCATCGTTTTTTCTCTGATCTTGTATCAAACCGTTTCGATGCTGATATTATTTTCCGGCGCTACCGCATTGATCCCTCAGCGAATTTCAGCGACTCTTTTATTACACAGATAGCAGCCCTTGATGGATATCACTGCGACAGCAATGTGGCCGGACTAGGCATGGGAGAGTTCGAGGATGGAGAGAGCCGGGATCTGCTGGGCCTCCTGCTGCAGAACAATTCCGTCAAGAGGTTGTGGGATCTGATGATGCAAGAATTTCAACTCACGGTCCCGACTGGCGTTGAAGGAGTAGGAGTTGTGCTGAAAGCTGAATATAGGTCCCAGGTTGATGGTTCTGTCTTTGGCCAGAAAACGTTCTTGCATGAGAACGAGCTTTTGGACAAATACTTAGCAGACGAGATCATGTGGTGGAGGGGAAAGAGAGAGGCAAGGGGCGTTAGCGTTGAGGAAGCGTATAAGTGCCAAACCTGTGAGTTTGCGGGCGACTGTGGGTGGAGAATCGCGAAAATTGAAGAGTCGACGCGAAATCATCGAAAAAAGCGGGAGGGTGAGCAGGAGCGGGTGCATTGATAGTGGGATTAATCAGCATGTGATTGCAGTTTGATGTCTTCTGGGTGTGTTCCTGTATTTATAGTAGTTAATCACCGCTAGGGGATATCCATAGCATTTATAGAATGTACCTGGAACTACCTTCTCTGTTTTCGAAGTGTACTTAACCTCTTTGGGGCTTGTGTTTATGCTTGTGACTTTGGCGCATTCATGGGATAAATGTTGTTCACCCGACACGGTGTCGCTTTTTCCCATCACGAGCACGCGAAGATAAGTGTCTTAGTCGCGCCATCGCATCTAACACTCATCGAACTCTCGTTGTTCTCTCAATAACCCCAAAGAAATAAAGACAACATTTACCTCTATTACCTGAAGCTGGTATGCACTAGAATTGGTATTGTTTAATACCCGCCAGCCGTTCCCATGCGAGCGGTGTTGCCAGGCAAGCCACAGGCCAAGCTTCAAGCTGTCTGTATAGGGCTGTATAAAGGGAAAAGGCTGATTGTGAGTTTTTACTGTAGGAGCGGCTTGGAGTAAGGAGAATGTGCTGCTGATGATAGTACGGGGGTTAGGCATATATTTCGAGCAACTCCTTAGTGGTGTTGGCCGCGGCAGACGAGATCTTACAGACCATTTATCATGATGAAGGGGAAGGGCTCGAAGCTGTGGCTCTTGATGAAGTGTCGGGGAAGCTTGCAACATGCTCTAGCTCGAAGGTCTATGTCTACAGGCCTTATGGGGGAGATAAAGGGATGCTCAAGGGAGGTACCGAGATTTGTCCGGGCTGATCGAAGTGCTGATATTTCTGTAGTGGTCCTTGCAATGTACCATAGCCCTCAAAGTTAACGACGGTGTGATATCAACTTTATCTTGGGGTAACGGTGAAGAACTTCTCACCGGAGGCAACTCTCTGACACTTATCACAACGAATGGGAACCAGTCGGTGCTCTGGACCAATAGACTTGCAAACCCTGCTAAGCTGGCCCTATTTTCTTACGATGCATCGTTGATAGCGTCAACAGGCAGGTACGATCGATTGGTAAAGGTTTGGAGGAGGTTATCATATGGCTCTGATGAAGTTCGTTTTGACTTCACCTACTTATCTCACCCTACCATAGTAACGGCGATGCACTGGCGGAGGCCGTGCCACCGGGAGCAGACCATCGAAAATGTTCTGTATACTCTTTGTGCGGACAGCAAACTCAGAATATGGGCACCCACCAGTGCCCACGATCTTCAGATGCTTCAACTTTGGGCAGTGATAGATTTACGAGAGTCTATAAAACCGAGACATCTGCCTCCCGGGGGTCAGTCTTCGACGCGATTTGCCTTTATCATAGATAGCCGAGATTTTACTTTGGCTACGGAGCGAGCTGTTCAACGTACTCCAAAAGGAGATCAAGAACACCACGCACTAGAGCATCTCATCGAGGTAGCAAACAGGAGCCCTGAGGTCTGTGTAGTGCTCGATGATCGAGGGAATATGTCGGCTTGGGGGATAGAGAATGTTGGATGTAAGTCTCGAAAGACTACGGATATCTTCAATATTGCTCATATCGAGGGACTGAAGCTACCGCTACCAAAGGATGCTGTCGAGGACGAACAATACGTTCAATTTCTGAACTTTTGCGCGGATCAATCTGAAGCAGAACTTACTATCCTCGCGCACTACTTTGACGGCAGGATCGAGTGGCTAGAAGGTAGAGTGGAGGAATTCTTTGATCCGTCACCGCGCAAGAAAAGACTGGCGTCCAAATGCGTTTGGTCGGGCCATGCAGGGCCGATTAAAAAGATTGTGCGAACAGCTGCGGGTGGAGCACTAGTATCTCGCACAAATGACAACGAAGGACTAGTTTGGAAACAAAAAACAAGGCCAGATGGCACAACTTTAGTCAGACAGAGCGCCGTCAAGGTTCCGGAGCATATACACAGGACCTGTGTGCTGAACGAAGGCGATTTCGTGATATTCCTTCACCACGGGAGTATCTCGCTATGGGATGCTCGAAATACACGTGCCGTTCACATCGCCACTTGTAATTACGAGATCCGGGGGAAGCCATTGTGTCTCATCCTCCTTCCGGAGGTCGAGCCGGTGGCGAAGCTCGCTCATGTTGCAACGATCAGCTCCGATATGAAAGGCATTGCGTGGGAAGTGCGTCTACCTATCGATGAAATTACCAATGGCATATTAAATGGCGCAGGATTTGAGTGCCCATTGCGCGAGTTTACAAGGTTTGATCTTGGAACTCAGGATGATCTATGCTTTGTCCTCCCTGTTGATCCCGCAGGCTCCGTTGTTACCATTTCTGGCTTCGTGGATACTTTCGCAAGGGATGTCGCTATATCGTATACACACTCTGGAGTTCTAAGATCGTGGACTGCAAAAGTTGATCACGAGGACCAAGACATGCATTGGCTTGTTACCTCAACTGTGGAGACGGGCATCGACAATCCATCTCTCGCGAGCGGTACTTCAATACGGAAAACAGCTTTGGTGGACGCTCAGAAGACTGAGTTGACTATATGGGATTCCAGGGGAGCCCAACTGGAATATAAGGAACGTTTTGAAACTCAGGAAATGATCCAAGATCTTGATTGGACATCGACTCCGGATGGCCAATCTATCCTTGCTGTGGGATTTGCTCATCGGGTGCTCCTACTTTCCCAGCTTCGATACGACTATCTTAACGCTGGGCCTGCCTGGGCATCAATAAGAGAGATCCGGATTCAGGATTTTACTCCTCATCCAATCGGGGATTCGATTTGGCTAAGCGGTGGCAATTTAGTCGTAGGGGCTGGGAATCAGCTCTTCGTGTACGACAAGAAAATCAATTTCACAGAAGAACTCATCTCTGACCTGAGGCTCAAATCACATCAGCTAGTGCCCAAGGACCTTTTTAACGTCGTAACCCGCTTGAACGGTCCCCTACCTATTTTCCACCCTCAGTTCTTAGCCCAGTGTGTGTTGTCCGGAAAACCTATGCTCGTGCAGAGGATCCTCATCAACCTACACAAGAAACTAAAGTTTTTTAGCGATGGCGATAAGTTGGATAGTTTCCTGGAAATCCCATTGGGAGATTTTCTAACCACCGCTGACGAGGTAAGGATGCGCGAACATGTGGGGCCGGAAAATTAGCTAACAGGAAAAAGGATCAATCGCAATCGATCAGGGCCAAAATCAGGGAGCATTCTTCATATATTGACTTCATCGATGACGACGAATTCGACGTCTTTACTGAGTCTATCGCTGTTTCTATCAATGAGAAACTGGCTAGGATACCTATCCCGCAGCTATCTGGACAAGAGCAGATTCATCTTGCAGGCATAATCGAATGCGTTGGGACTGTAGAGAAACATCGACGGTCTATGGATGATAATGCGTCTCGTTATTTACTGTTCTTTAAAGAGTATACGTTGAGGAAGAGCCAGGCTACTACCGAACAAGCAAATCTTTCGTGGAGGGAGATTGTATGGGCGTTCCACTCTGATAGCCAAGAAATTCTTGTCGACTTGGTCTCTCGTCAGTTTCAAGGGAAAATGCTGTGGGAGCATGCAAGGGAGAGCGGGATGTTTATGTGGATGAGGGATCTATCAGCCTTGGTAAGCAAAGCCCTAGAGGGTTACTACCCGTTGGGAATGGTGTGGCTTATTTGATCCGTAGAGGGCACAATTCGAAGTCATCGCGCGAAACCATTATACTAGAACAGACGCGAAGAATCCTATTGACTGCAGTCTATACTATCTTGCTCTCAAGAAGAAGAACGTGCTCCTCGGACTCTGGCGAATGGCGTCCTGGAACCACGAGCAAGCTGCTACGCGAAGGCTTTTGTCCAACAATTTTCAGGAGCCAAGGTGGCGGACAGCGGCCCTGAAAAACGCGTATGCATTGCTAGGAAAACATCGGTTTGGTAAGTTCAAGTTTAATGAAATGGCTATTACTTGAATAGGCTGAAGCTAACTATGAACCCAGAATATGCTGCGGCCTTTTTCCTTTTGGCGGACTGCCTGAAGGATGCTGTCAATGTCTGCTGGAATCAGCTAAATGACATCCAGTTAGCTATCGCCATTACTCGTGTTCATGAAGGGGATAGTGGTCCCATTTTGAAGGAACTTCTGGAAGAGCGAGTCCTTCCTCAAGCTGCTAGGGAGGGTAATAGATGGCTTGCAACATGGGCCTTTTGGATGCTCAATCGGCGGGATATGGCTGTTCGAACCTTGGTTGTAGGTATCAGTTATTTCACCTCTCTGTATATGGGCTGACCCGGATTAGTCGCCGGTATATACTCTTTTGGACCGAACAGAGTCACCCGGTCTTGAAGCGAGGCTCTTCCTCTCGAATGATCCGGCGCTTGTGGTGCTCTATAGACAACTGAGAGAGAAGACTTTGCAGACTTTACGAGGAGCGTCTAAAATTTCTCCAATAATTGAGTGGGATTTTATCTTGCACAATGCTCGGTTGTATGATCGAATGGGCTGTGACTTATTGGCCCTGGAGCTTGGTGAGTTAAGCATTATAGTCTTACAAACGGCGCCTTACTGATTAATTATAGTGCGTAACTGGGAGTTTCTTAGACAGCCACCCGAGCAGACGAGGGTATTCAAGACGGCACCTGACCCACGGCTTATGTTACGGAGGAGGAGTTCTCTTGTGGTGGCAGATCTTCCTAACCCGGAGATGCTGTCAGGGATGAAGACTGGTGGGTTGTCGAACCCCCCCCCGAGCGTGTTCGAGGAGCCAGAGGCGAGCTCGTTGTTGGATAGTTTCGGTTTTTGAGTTTGATTTGGTGATATCCCCATTGAGTTGGGGTGCATTACACAAGGAGTTTTAGGGTGATTGGGGTTCGCCCAACTTGCTTCCAGCAAAATTTCCGGCATAGTGTATTGGAACTTAGCACTACTGTTTTACTAGTTCATAGTACAAACTTATAATGATTTTCGCAGCGGCCAATATGCCTAGCTTAGTCTGGACATTACTTGAGCCTCAATGATGACATACCCGGTAAAACCGAGCTCGTATTGCCTAACTAAATATCAGAGGTTACACCACGACGCGACAACTGTAGCACTGAAAATGGCTCCTGATAGAGGTTCTCTATCTAGAGCTTCTAGGGTTGAGGATGCAGCGGGTGTACTGGAAAACCACGGAGATGCGATGGATACTCGACGGCGCCGTCGCAGCGATGCCCGCAAATACCTCGCCAGCCACGCCGCGGAAGGTCAAAATTTCACAGCGCGCAGTATACTTGTTGGCCTAGGCGTTGGGATTATAATCTGCTTCTCTAATATGTACTTTGGGCTCCAAACCGGTTGGATAAGCGGCATGACGATGCCTTCCTCACTCATCGGTTTCGCGGTCTTCAAGACTATCGCAAAGCACCTAAGTTATCCCTTTACACCTGTTGAAAATGTGCTCGTGCAGACAGTTGCAGGCGCAGTGGGGACAATGCCACTTGCCTGCGGATTCGTGGGCGTCATGCCAGCTTTGGAATACCTGCTCTCGCCTTCTGAGAATGGGCCGCTTGGACTGGGGTTGGGGAAGTTAGTGATCTGGTCATTGGGGATTTGCTTCTTTGGAGTGGTGTTTGCGGTGCCATTGCGGCGGGAGGTGCTTATTCGGGAACGGCTGAAATTTCCGAGTGGGACGGCGACTGCTCTGATGATTGGGGTTTTACACGGAGACTCGAAGACAGCGGAGAGTAAGAGGCAGGAGGTAAGAGACCAGACAACAAACTTGATAACTGGTGGAGAGTCTCTACGTCGATATTCAGAAGGGGGGGAGGTCTCGTCACAAACCGAGCAGACCTCGGAGGGAGACAGTTCCTTTGGGCTAGACGGAAGGGGTAGTTGGAAGGCAAAGGTTAAGTTACTGGTCTATTCATTTGCTATATCGGGATTCTATGTAAGAATATACCCTAAACTGGAAGCTCTATCTTTGGGAATGACTGAGCTAACGAGTGATATGTAGACCCTCATGTCCTATTTCATTCCTATCCTTCGAGATCTTCCGGTTTTCGGTCACTCACTTGCCGGAAATTGGCTCTGGACACTAAATCCTTCGCCCGCATATGTCGGACAAGGTATCATTATGGGACCGGCAACAACAATGCACATGCTGCTGGGTGCTATTATTGGCTGGGGTGTTCTGTCGCCTCTGGCGAAGAGCAGAGGATGGGCTCCTGGACCTGTTGATAATTGGGAACATGGAAGCAAAGGATGGATTGTTTGGGTTAGCTTAGCCATCATGCTTGCAGACTCATTAGTAAGTCTTGGCTGGCTTGCTGGGCGACCATTATTCCAATTTGGTAGGGGCTGGGTATTAGAAAATGTAGGAAGGGCAGACCGGGGGAGTCTGTTTCGCTTTGGGCAACCTACAGGAGGCTATAGTACCCTAGCTCCAGGTGACTCGATCTCTGAGCTAGATGAGGCAGGATCTCCACCGGAGGATAAAGACATGCCTGAAGAGGACGCCCCCCCCGAACACCTAGTTGGCAATCGAACCGTGGCCATTGGCCTTATTGCTTCCGTCCTCTTCTGCATCGGGACTATCCATCTTGTCTTTGGCGAGCTGGTCCCTATGTATGCCATAGTCACCGCCGTCATTGCTGCCCTGCTTCTTTCAATAATGGGTGTTCGCGCGCTCGGTGAAACAGACCTCAACCCTGTCTCAGGGATTAGCAAGCTGACGCAACTCTTCTTCTCTCTCATCATCCCACAACCAAATCGTAACTCAGTCCTCATCAATTTGATTGCTGGTGCCGTGTCCGAGGCCGGCGCCCAACAGGCTGGGGATCTAATGCAAGACCTAAAGACGGGCCACCTCCTAGGTGCAGCCCCCAAGGCCCAATTCCATGGGCAATTGATTGGTAGTTTTGTTGGGGCAATTGCGAGCGCAGCGGTATATAAGCTGTACACCACTGTATATCCTATTCCAGGGGATCTGTTCCAAGTGCCGACAGCATATGTCTGGATTTTTACGGCTAGACTAGTGACGGGCAAGGGCTTGCCACCCATGGCGCGACAGTGGGCCTCTGGGGCAGCTGTGCTATTTGCTATCGGTACAAGCACTAGGATAGTAGGCAAGGGGAAAAGGTGGCATTGCTTGATACCAGGCGGGATCGCCGTAGCTGTCGGTGAGTTTGCTAAAGCGCCTTCTCTTTTCGTACCTCCGCTAGAGTTGAGACTGACGAGCTGAGTCGTAGGGATGTACAATGTTCCATCATTCACCCTAGCTAGGGCGGTAGGTGGACTATTGAATTGGTATTGGCGATCTTATCGGCGCCGAGAGGAGACGCCAGTGATTGTACTAGCAAGCGGCTTAATTCTTGGAGAGGGAGTTATGAGTATCGCCAGCTTAATATTAGCTAGCCTTAATGTTCCACACCTCTGAATAGATGAGCGCATTTAGCTAACGGCTGTGGAAGAACATTGTACAGTAAGGCTGTTCCTATTGGTTCACGTACGGCAATCTATCAACTAATCCTTATCATCACGTGCCGATAATGTTTGCGGAAAAAAAAATATGGGAAATTCCCAACAAACAAATAACGCGGAGAACCCAGTCGTAAGAACAGCCGCGTGAAGTGTACCATTATGGCTACGGTTACAAAAAGCTTAGTCGCTCGATCTCCACCCTCCCTAGATAGTGATTCTGAAGACAGCGACTCTCTCAATGTCGAGGGCGAGGAAGGCTGGGAAGATGTGGAACAGGAAACCGATGATCAACAGCCTATTGTGTCTCTGTTCAGTGACGAAACCTTTCCAAGCGTAATGGCGATGCTGGAGCATTGCAAGCAGGAGCACGGCTTTGATTTCTTAAGGGCAAGGCAAGAGCTTGGTGTGTACGTCTCTATATCTGTACATTTTGCGTACCTTAACCGTTAACGGGTGTAGAGAGGCTTACAAGACCTGAGTAGGGTTGGATTTCTACGGCCTCATTAAGTTTGTAAACTACATACGCTCGGAAGCCAAAGCCGGGAATAAGAACCCGGATATCACATCCGCTGCGTTTTTGGAGGACGACAAGTATTTGCACCCGGTTCTTGAAGACGATGCACTGCTCTTTAGTCTTGACGACCTCCCTGACAGCCCCACCCCAGGGGGCAAAATATCTCAGGTAGAGGGATCGCTAGCTAGAGTTGCAGAGCTTGAGGAAGAGCTGCAGAGGCTGCAATCGCAATTCATGGATTACAGGCTAGCGGTAAAGAAGAGTCTTGATGGCCGTTTGAATGAGAATGATACTCCCGCCCTTGCGAAATCTTCTGTTGGCTTACCGGTGGCCGTTGGTGGAGACTCTAAGGAGCCCGTGAGGGACGACGACTCACACTACTTCAAGTCATACTCCTACAATGGTCAGTATTATGACACTTCGGATTAGAGAGCACACTGTCTAACGTGCTGACAATCCCATTTGCTGCGCAACAGCCATCCATGAGACGATGCTCAAAGATGCAGTACGCACAGAAGCCTACCGTGACTTCATCTACGAGAATAAAAACATCTTTGCCAACAAAGTGGTCCTTGACGTTGGCTGCGGCACTGGCATCCTGAGTATGTTCTGCGCTAAAGCTGGGGCGAAGAAGGTCATAGCCGTGGACAACTCAGAGATCATTGATAAGGCACGAGAGATTGTGTTTGAGAACGGCTTGGGAGATGTGATTACGTATGTTGGCCCTTGAATTGTTGGCGTTGGGCCAAATAGGCTAACAGTGTCGTTGGGTAAGGTGCGTTCGGGGCAAAATCGAGGAAGTTACGTTGCCAGTTGTGCAGGTTGATATTATTATCTCTGAGTGGATGGGATACTGTCTCTTGTATGAGGCGATGCTTGATTCTGTCATCTGGGCACGGGACCACTATCTTGCCCCCGATGGCCTTAGTAAGTTCCCATTAAAGCCCGTTAGATCTCTTGGGTTCCTGACTTAGAAAACCCCAGTGGTGCCCTCACACTGCACTCTCTACGTGGCTCCTATCTCCGACCCGGACTACATAGCCGACCATATTTCCTTCTGGTACTCCGTCTATGGGTTCTCCATGTCTAGCATGCTTGCCGGTATCCACAAAGAAGCTGGCGTCCGTCACCTCTCCCCTTCTGCGATCATCGGCTCACCATCTGCCTTTCTCCAACTCCCCCTACACAGCATCACACCTGGAGAACTAACCTTCGACCACAGCTGGGAGTCCACCATCACCCAAGATTCCGACGCTTTAGATGGCTTCACCATCTGGTTCGACACGTTCTTCCTCCCGTCTCGCGAGAGCACGGTGCCTGCGGATGCGAATGCTGAGACGTGGGACGGGGATGGTGTGGCGTTCACGACGGGTGCTGGAGGGAAGGAGACGCATTGGCAACAGGGCCTGCTGTTAATTGATCGAGAGGGGTGCGTGAGTGGCCCGAAGGCCCTGAAGAAGGGCCAGAAAGTCAGAGGAAGGATTGGGTATAAGAAACAAGATTCCAATTCTAGGGAGCTGGATATCGATGTTGAGTGGGCCGTGGATGGTGATGGCGGGGCACTAGAACATGGGAAGCAGCAGTGGATCTTGTGACAGGTGGATAGGTAGATGGGTACTTCGAGCAGAATTCAAGAAGCGATCGAAACTCTACCAACTTTGTCCAGACAGAGTACTAAGCATACATATAAACTTTTTCGAGTTTGAAATAAATGCTCTGGGGGTAAATCGAGGACCCCAAAGGTGCCATGCCGCCCCGCCCGACAGCATGACGATTCTGGAATAGTGAAGGTGTCAAAGCTCGAGGGATGCTGCAGGTGCTTGTGGTAATCGGAGCGGATGTCGGGGACGATCAATATATCAATTGGGAACGTCGCCGCCGGCAAAGATGTATTACATAACGATAGGGCCTAGCTAATGCAATCCGGGCCAGCAGCATGCTGTTCATCCAGCACTTGTGAACGAAAAGATGAAACTGGAGGCAATATCAACGTCCCTATAAAGAACATCCAAATGAGTTTTAGTCACCTCATAATTAGTATCGACATGATGTATATTAACTATCAAACTAACTCTCTTTGCTTTCGAGAACCTTACTCTTATGCTTCTTCCGCATCACTCCGACAGAAAAGCTATAATCCTTGGTGTTCGTTCTGGGGATCCATTTATAAAGCTGGCCAGTTATACTCAACTACCACGACTTCGACTCCGCCCGCTTACAGCTTTTCAAGGGGCGTGCCTAATGGTTATGGGAGTCCTTCAATCGTATAATCTATAGCGCACCAGTCGTCCTTATCTTGGAGGTTATTGTCCAAGGGGGAATTGAATGTGCAATTGACGGTACTAGTAGTTTTTTGTGTTGACTTGTATGATATTCTAGTAAATAAAATGTAAAGCTGTGGTATTTGAGAAATTATTCCTATTTATTAATGAGAATCTTGTTAGATGTAACCATTAATTGTGCCTGACGGCCCTAGTCAATTCGGATGCTTGAGACTAGAAAGTCTGTGATTATCCGCCTGTGGGGATATTTACATAACCCTGTCCTCTAAGATGTGTGAGCAAGCCTACCGAAAACTCCATTTAATCTGCAAAGGCCGCCTTAGTGTATCCGTACCCAACTCCCTTAATAGTAGAAGACAAACTGGACGGCAAGAACGAATGAGCAGGCTCCTCCGCTCTGCTATGCTATGTGTGCAGCTAAAATAGAGAAGGGGAATCTAGTTGCTTGATAAACGGGTGGAACATAAGTGAATAAGACGCGACTTTCCAACGGCCTCCTTGGTGTAGTGGTAGCGCGCCCCTAAACTCACAAATTTGATTTTCTGCTTTCGGAGTTCTGCGATGATACCCCATTTTCTTTAACGGAGGGGAGACCGGGGTTCGAATCCTTGAGGGGGCAAACTGAAATTCTTTTTCCTCCGATAAGGTATTTTTTTGCCATGATGGAATCGTGAGGGCACTCCACATGTCTATGTGGGTAGGGGGTACCCTAATCCCCGTAGTTGAGTTCCGTTCCTTGTTATATATACCACGGGTAAGGGGGGCTGAGTTCCCTGCGGGGCAATTGATTGAGAATCTTGTAGGAAGAGTGTAAGCTGTATATCGACGCGATGTGCTCTATTGGTCCGCAAACTGGGTGCTATATCGCCCGGCCCCTTTCACCCACGCGGGCTTGTCGTCCTCCCGCACCTTCGCCAATAGTGCCGCGGTCTTCAGTCTTTCTTTCTTCTCGCGCTCGTCGCGTTCTCGGCGTAGTTGAGCCATATCACCACCTTTTGGTGCCGGAGGCGATACCTTTCTGTGCCCGCGAGACCTATCACTCCTAGTTTCGCGCCTATGTGAGCGGTGACTATGAGATTTCTCGTGATTGCGGCTTCGACTTCGGGAGCGATGGTATCGCCGAGATGCTGGTTTCGCGCTTCTCCTATCAGGGCTTCCAGCAGCATTGGTGCGCGGTTGAGGGTCCAGCGAAAAGTTCTCTAGCTCAAAACTATCTCTTCTCTTGCGCCGAAGGCTTTCTCTCTCGATACCCCTGAGTTCCTTCTCCCTTTCCTCTTTCCACTTCCTTCTGTCACTCTCAATCTCTTTTAACTCGGAAACTCCTTTCCTTATTGCCAGCAATGGGTCCTCATTCTCCATTCTTCTTCTTTCTCTATCCTTTCGCCCTTCATCATCATTGCCCCAGACATCTTTACCCACTGCTTCAGCCGTTTCTTCAGCCTCTGGCTGGGATGACGAATACCACGGCTTCTTAGTCCCCTGCTTAACTCCAGCTGCATTGGAGAAGCGCATGGTATATTGATCTTCATACTCGCGTCTCTTCTTTGCGGCTTCAGCCTCTGCCTCCGGATTTTTCTGTACTTGGAAACGGGGTCCTTCTTGGGGGAACAGGTTGATATGGCCGTCCTTTCCCATGAGGGGCGCATCGCTAGGCTTTCTAGCTACAGCTTGTGATCTTGAGTTTTGCGGAACCGTCATTTCAGCATCCAGTTTTGCGAGTCGGATATCCCTCTGCGTGTCATCCTCTCCCACTAGCTTTCTCCGTTTTTTGCCCGTCCCTACCGTACTGCCACCTTGTATACCAGCATCACCAGTAGATGCTGGAAGCGGAGGGTCCACTTGCTGTCCCCTAAGTAGCTGGATGCGCCTTTCAGCATCAACTTCTTGCATGCGACGCTCCTCTTCCTCCTCTCGAGCTTTGGCCGCCGCTTCATCACGGCGTACACGGTCGATGTTATCTTGATTGTAGACATTCCAAGATTTCTTGCCGAGAAGGTGGAGCGGCATGGTAGCAGGCTGATACCTTTGCGAGAGCCGGAGTAGCTATCACCGATGTTGTGGAAGGAGTGAGCTGGGCAGGGTTCGCCGCACGATACGGAACTTACCGCTGCTGAAACTGTTCGGCAACATGTCAGCTACACCTCAATTCGTATCCTACATTAACAATACAACACTACTTCTCCTAAATACCGATAGATTATAGACTAGTGTCACCGCACTTGCAGTGCCACTTAATTCACTGCGTTAGCTTGCTCTTCAGGCACCGACTTACCTTAAACCCCCATCTAGATCACGTCTACCCTCTTCTATACGTTGCAACATTACCGTCGCGCTGCGAGACGAACGCTATTGTCATGTTCGGCCGCAATAACCTACCTAGTCCCTTTGCTCAGCGCCCAGATAGCACCTCGCGACCCTCGCCGCGAGATGGTTACGGCTCTCCGAACCAAGGTGCCCCTTCACCTCAAAGATCCGGAGGCCCCCCCTCCTACGACTCGAGAATGAATAGTAGCTATGATGACCGCAACAGGCAGGCCCCTCCAGGTTACGGTGGGCGAGAACAACCTTTTCCCCAGTCGAGAGACTATCCGCCATCGCAGAGGCCACCAGTGGGAAGGCAGGCGCCCGGACCAAGAATGAGTGGTGGGGGAGGCCGGGTCTGGCAGTTGAGGCCGGCGAAGAGCCCGGCAGATCAGTACACATTTGGAAATCTGTGAGTGCAAATCTGCGGCTGTCCCTTCCGTGTTATAAAGGGGTTTGAGGCTGATGGCTTTGAAGTGTTGCCGTATCACCTCTCGACTTTGCGATTCCTCGGGATGGCTCCGATCTCTATTTGCTCATTAACGATAACTTTGTCTTTACGGCGCGGCCGTTCGATGGTTTCCCCGCGGGCCAGATAAGCCTCTCGGACCCGCAACGGTCATGGGCACAGGTCAGTCTCATGGATACGGTCCAAGTTCAGGTTTACGATCCCTTTGTTCAAGGTGGGCAAAGCTACCTCGGGGGCATGGATCTAGAGGTGGGCTTTGCGGGAAAGAAGACGAGCGATGCGACCTACGATCAGGACGAGCTTGCGAATTACTTCATTAAGGTATAGTACACCATTTTGGGAATACTGTAGCTAAAGGTCCCAACGGACTTGTACAGGTGAAATGCTAACGCTCTTCTACGTTCTAGAATTACCAAAACCAGATATTCGCCCCTGGCCAGAAAATTCTTATGGACTATAAAAGCGTGTATCTGCTCTTCCAGATTCGTACTGTCCAACTTGTCGATCTATCGGCAGAGAAACTAGGCTCTTCTTCCGCCCCAACACTCACCAATCCTCAATCCCGGGGTATCTTGACCCCTCACACACCCCTTGTATTCTACAAGGACGCCAAATCCCCCATCAAACTGAAAGGCTCCACGAAACGTGCTGCGGCAAACGCGATCATCCAACCTAATTTCAAGTTCGAGGATATGGGAATCGGCGGGTTAGACAAAGAATTTAGCGCTATCTTTCGTCGTGCCTTCGCATCTCGTATCTTTCCTCCTGGGCTTGTTGACAAACTCGGAATCCAGCATGTCCGGGGTATACTTCTATTCGGTCCACCCGGAACGGGTAAGACTCTGATAGCTCGCCAGATTGGTAAAATGTTGAATGCGCGCGAACCTAAGATCATCAACGGACCTGAGGTTTTGAACAAGTTTGTCGGTCAATCAGAGGAGAATATCAGAAAGTTGTTCGCGGACGCCGAGAAAGAGTATAAGGAGAAAGGGGATGAAAGTGGCTTGCACATCATCATTTTCGATGAGTTGGATGCCGTCTGTAAGCAAAGAGGAACCACCGGTGGTGGTACTGGTGTTGGAGATAGCGTTGTAAATCAGTTGCTGTCGAAGGTTAGTGCTAAAGATGCTTATATTGCCATGCCCTGAGGAGTTTTGCTTTATTTTGTAGTCGTTAAGATGCTAACTATTTCTATAGTTAGATGGTGTGGACCAACTAAACAATATCCTTCTAATTGGGATGACGAACCGCATGGACATGATTGACGATGCGCTCCTCCGGCCAGGCCGTCTCGAAGTCCACATGGAAATCTCGTTGCCAGACGAATTTGGTCGCCGCCAGATACTCAAAATCCACACTTCAAAAATGCGCTTGAACGATGTTATGGATCCTGATGTTGATCTTGATGAATTGGCGCAATTCACAAAGAACTTTTCCGGCGCGGAAATCGGAGGTTTAGTGAAGTCGGCGTCATCATTTGCTTTCAACCGACATGTGAAGGTTGGCACGATGGCTGGCATTAGCGACGATATTGCAAACATGAAAGTCAACCGTCAAGACTTTCATAATGCACTAGAGGAAGTCAGACCTGCCTTTGGTGTTTCAGAGGAGGAGCTTGCACAATGTCTTCAGGGCGGCATTATCCGCTTTTCCGCTTCTATCCCCAACATCCTTGACGAGGGCCGACTGTTTGTCCAACAAGTACGAAAATCTGAATCCACGCCCCTTGTTTCTGTCTTGCTGCATGGCCCACCAGGAAGCGGAAAGACGGCCTTGGCAGCTAAGATAGCGATGGACTCTGAGTTTCCATTCATCAAGCTTGTGAGCCCAGAGTCTATGGTTGGGTTCAATGAGATGCAGAAAGTTCAGTATTTGAGCAAGGTTTTTATGGACTCGTATAAAAGTCCGTTGAACGTTGTTGTGGTAGATAACATTGAGAGAATCATCGATTGGGTGCCGATTGGGCCGAGATTTAGCAACGCCGTATTACAGGTATTAATGGTCTTGCTAAGGAAGCAGCCACCAAAGGTATGTTATTGGGTCTCATCCAACTTTTTCGAGGATAGTTCTCAACTGTAACTGTAGGGGCGTCGTCTCCTCATTCTGGCTACGACGACGGAGCGCTCTGTATTAACTCAACTCGACCTTTTTAACTCCTTCGACGCCGACATTCCCGTCCCAAATGTCAATGCGTACGACGAGCTGGCTCATATTCTGAGGGAATCCGGCGCATTCCCCATAGCAGATCAACAACGCGCCCTCAACGAGATGCAAGAACGGACCCAGAGTGTAGCTGTAGGTGTTGGGATTAAGAAAATTCTGCTTGGGATTGAGACGGCTCGACAAGATGAGGATATGCCAGGGAGATTTGCAGGGGTAATGGCCAGGGCGGTGGCCGAGAGGGGATATGCGTGACTCGATCCGATTGACCCTTTTTTTCAATTGGTCGGGCGTTTATAGTTATGTATAGAAAACACAGTGAAAAAGACAGTAGAAATATCGCTGCTCTGGCTCCTGATAGAATCTAGAAGCAATTATTTAAGACCTACTAGGTATTATGCAGATTGATGGACATTGGATTTATTCCAGAGTTATCAGTACGCGGCTTTCATAGCTCGGATAATTGTTTTGCCGCATCCGGCTATCGGGCACTAAAAAAGTTGTGATGTTTAGTTGACGTTCTTTTTCTACTACTATGAGTAGCAATAGCGCATAACCAGCAGATTAGGCAGTTGCTGGGCAAGCATGAACATATCTCAGCCGGTCGCTTCCGCCATTGGAAGTGTTGACTTTGGTTTTCTATCGACCGCGGAGATCAAATCACTTTCAGTGAAGAGGATACAGAATCCCATAACTTTCGATATCCTCCTTCATCCTGTTCCTGGTGGACTTTATGACCTTGCACTTGGAGCTTGGGGTGATAATCCGTATACTACTAGTCCTATCTCTATGTTGGTCTTGGGCTTAGCCTAATTAATCGTTCAACAGGTGCGCAACATGCCAACTCAAAGTCCACTCTTGCCCAGGCCATGTCGGCCATATCGAGCTCCCAGTGCAAGCCTATCACCCAATTTTCATGGATCAACTTCTCCGGCTCTTGCGCGCAAAATGTGTTTACTGCCATCATTTCAGGATGTCCCGGGTGGAAGTAAACAAGTTCACTTGCAGGTTACGTTTGATCCAGCATGGCTTACTTCTAGAGATGGAGGAGTTGGAAAACATCCATATTAAACCCAAATCCACAAAGAGGGTCGGCTATGGTGAGGGAGTGGGAGAATCTGTGAATACGACTGACTCGGAGAGTGAGGAGGAGGTAGACGCGCTTGCGGAGCGGCGGACATCCTTTGTGGAGAGGGCGATCAGAAACGCCGTTGGCACTAGTGGGCAGCAATACCAGAAAAATGAGGCAATTTCCCGGGAGAGAAGGCGGGTTGTCAAGGAATTTTTAGCTTCGATAACGAAAGGAAAGAAGTGCGCGAACTGCAGAGGGTCAGTATATGAGCTTCAAACTATTCCAACCGGAGCTGATATCCTTTGTAGAATCTCCCCAACCTATCGGAAAGATAAATATGCGAAAATCTTTCAAAAACCTTTAGGTAGCAAGGAACAGTCACAGATGGTCCAGGGAGGCTTCAAAGCATCAAACGCCCTGCTGATACTCAAAAAAGACTCGAAGACCCCACATAAACGGAAGAGAGATGGTAGAAGCGTGGATGAAGGTATCGTAGCTGATGTAGCCGACGAAATCACGGAGGAAGAGGAGGAAATAACGGAGGAGGAGGGGGATGCCGAAATGGGTGGAATGGTGGAAACAGAAGCCGCTCCAGCTAAAGGATCACCAAAAAAGTCTTCAAAAACGACGAATGTGCCGCCCGCGAGTCATAAATACATGAGTGCTAATGAAGTACATGCGGCGTTAACACTCCTTTTCGAGAAAGAGACCGAAATATTAACCCTCATTTATAATCACCGGGTTAACCGCAAGGTCGACACTCCAGTTAACGCAGATATATTTTTTATTCGTGCTCTTGCTATTCCTCCGAGCAAATATCGACCAGAGACCAAAACTGGTGATGGGGAGATAGCTGAAGCTCCTCAGAACTCGCTCTACAAGTCTATCTTGACTCACTGCGAAAACATCAACCAGATCTATAGGGAGATCTCTTCTACCGGAATAGATGGCGCTGCTGCAAGCATAAGGCCGAAGAAACGAGATATGAACGATCTTATGCAGGCTTGCGTGAATCTACAAGATGCCGTTAATTCCCTTATCGACCGGGACAGGAACCCCATACAAGGGGCTGCAGGCATGAAAAATGAAGATGGGATTAAGCAAAAGCTAGAAAAGAAAGAGGGCTTGTTTAGAAAAAATATGATGGGCAAGAGAGTCAACTTTGCGGCCCGAAGTGTCATCTCACCGGACCCAAATATTGAGACAAACGAGATCGGAGTACCTCCAGTCTTCGCAAAGAAATTAACATACCCAGAACCGGTTACTAATCACAACTTCTACGATTTGAAGGAGGCTGTACTGAATGGGGTTGGGAGGTGGCCGGGAGCTACCGCAATAGAAAATGAGAACGGGCAAGTTATCAATCTAAGAACCAAGAGCTTGGAAGAGCGGCGAGCTCTAGCAAATCAATTGCTTGCACCATCGAGCACTTCGGTCTCTGGTGCGAGGGGCAAGAAAGTCCACCGTCACCTCAATAACGGCGACATTGTGCTCATGAACCGGCAGCCCACGCTACACAAACCGTCAATCATGGGTCACCGCGCTCGAGTACTACCAGGGGAGAAGACGATACGGATGCACTATGCCAATTGCAATACCTATAACGCCGATTTCGATGGTGACGAAATGAATATGCACTTTCCTCAGAATGAAATCGCCAGAGCGGAAGCATTACAGATCGCTGATACAGACCACCAGTACCTTGTAGCTACATCGGGGAAGCCTCTAAGAGGGTTAATCCAAGACCATATTTCCATGGGTGTTTGGTTGACAAATCGAGACACCTTCTTCAATCGGGAGAACTATCAACAGCTACTATACAGTTGTCTAAGACCAGAGAACAATCATACGACATCTGACAGGATCTTAACTATGACTCCTGCGATAATCAAACCCCGACCTATGTGGAGCGGAAAGCAAATCATTTCGACTGTCTTGAATAATATCAGGCCAGCTTCTCACCCCCCCTTGACGCTAACCTCGAAATCGTCGACAGCGGGAGATCGTTGGGGCGATAAGTCAGAAGAAGGGACTGTTATATTCAGGGATGGGGAACTCCTGTGTGGCATACTAGACAAATCGCAGTTTGGGGCCAGCGGGGGCGGACTGGTTCATTCAATCTATGAAGTTTACGGCCACACCGTTGCTGGAAGGCTGCTTGGCATATTGGGGAGACTCTTGACGAAATTTCTTCACATGCGAGCGTTTACTTGTGGTGTGGAAGACCTGCTCCTTACCGAGAAGGGCAACGATTTCCGGAAAGTCAAGCTGGAGGAAGCAGATGTCATTGGGCTTGAGGTCGCCGCAAAATATGTTGGCCTAGAGGGTGCTAAAAGCAACGACCTAATTCTGAAGGCTAGGTTGGAAGAGGTATTGCATGAGAATGACAAACAGGCCGGGCTGGATGGTGTTGTGAACTCCAGAACAAGGAACCTCACTTCAGATCTGATAAAGGAATGTATGCCTGCTGGTCTCGCAAAGCCGTTTCCTAAGAACCATATGCAAACCATGACAACATCTGGTGCGAAAGGTAGTTCGGTCAACGCGAGCTTAATTTCGTGTAATCTCGGACAGCAAGTCCTCGAGGGCAGAAGGGTACCGATTATGGTCAGCGGCAAGACGTTACCTTGTTTTAAGCCCTTTGAAACCAATATTAGGGCAGGCGGTTACATCACCGATAGATTCTTGACCGGTATTAGGCCGCAAGAGTATTTTTTCCACTGCATGGCTGGGCGAGAGGGGCTGATTGACACAGCTGTTAAAACCTCGCGGTCAGGTTATCTACAGCGCTGCTTAATCAAGGGTATGGAAGGCCTCAGAGTAGAGTATGACAACACTGTGAGGGACTCGGATGGATCGATGGTGCAATTCTTGTATGGCGAAGATGGGCTAGACGTGACGAAGCAAAAGCACCTGACGGAGTTTAAGTTCATTGCCGAGAATGTCTTCTCATTCGTAGAACAATTGGGTATGCAGGAGGAGTTTGACCGCTTTGCAGACGATGAAGCAATGAAATGGAATAAGGCGGCGATGAAGGAAGTCAAAAAGACGGGACGAATTGATGCTATGGATCCTGTACTAGCACACTATTCCCCTAGCAGGCACCTTTATAGCACGTCAGAGACCTTTGCTGAAGCATATAAAAGGGTAAGTAAGTCTCCTTTCTTTCAGCGTTCATCGATATTGTTGAGTATGGCTGAGCGACCTTGAAATGATATAGTACATCAGCGACAATCCAGACAAGCTTATTACAAGCAAAAGGTACCACATCGAGGGAAAGATCAAGAAACGTTATCTTGAAGCCTGCCTCAACATGAAATACCTAAAATCGACCGTCGAACCTGGGGAAGCAGTGGGTATTATTGCTGGACAATCAATTGGTGAACCTTCAACGCAAATGACGCTCAACACTTTCCACTTAGCCGGGCACTCAGCCAAGAATGTCACGTTGGGTATCCCCCGTTTACGTGAAATCGTCATGACAGCGAGCGACCACATTGCGACTCCGACGATGACCTTGATACCGAACCCGGAGCTATCTGGAGGCGATCACGACAAGTTCGCGAAGGCTATAAGTAGACTCTCTCTAGCGGAAATTACTGACAATGTTACCGTTAGTGAAAAAATTGGCTGTGGTGCTGCCTATGCAAGAGCAAAGATATATAGCATCCACATGAGCTTTTACCCTTCTGAGGAGTATGGAAATCAACATGCAATTCAGATTGAGGATGTCGTCCGTACGCTTGAGTCTAAATTCGTCCCGCGGCTACAGCGAATAACAAGAGCGGAACTGAAAAAGAAGGGAGAAGAAAAATCATTGAAGACAGCGGCAAAGAGTGACGCCTTGCCTGTAATCGGGCAGTCTGTTGGTGTTGTGGAGGAAGCTCAGCCCGCAGGTGAGCGAGAGGGTAGAGAGTCTGATGGTGATGATGACGATGATGACGGCGATGCTACCAATGCGAAGCAGAAAGCCAATCGAGCTGAGGCGGTTTCCTATGCTGCACCAGATGAGGAAGAAGAAGCTATTGCATCACAAGCTAGAAGAGACGCTTCACCAGATGTGGACATGGAGGATGAAGGGATAGGAAGAAGTCCAAGGGAAGCACATGGTGAAAGCGAAGATGAGAGGGAGGATAGCCCAACCTTACAGTCCAGGAAAGCGAAGGCCGACCAGAGAGCCGGGAGGATTATGAGCAAAAACAACGACGTTACAAGCTTCAAATTCGATGACAAAAAAGGGGAATGGTGCGAGCTTCAGCTTGAGGTAGGTTCAAGTCCTTCCCCTGTTAGGCTCCTTAGGTCTAACGAAAAACCAGTATTCAGTGGAAACCGCAAAACTCCTCATGCTCACACTTGTGGAGAAAGCTCTTCGCGATGCTGTCATTCAATCCATTCCGGGCATTGGTTCCTGCAACACTGCTACCGAGAAAGTCCGCGAAAACGGCCAGGAAATCGAGGTCCCTGTTATCATCACTGAGGGTGTCAACCTCACAGCTATGCGTGATTATCAAGATATAATTAACCCAAACAAGATCTTCACGAATGACATCGCCGGAATGCTGCGCCACTACGGTGTCGAAGCATGTCGTGTGAATATCATCCGCGAAATGGATGCCGTCTTTAAAGGCCATGGAATCGCGGTCGACAATCGCCATCTAAACCTCATTGCTGACATGATGACTCGCGGTGGGGGCTTCACGCCTTTCAATCGGAATGGGTTGACAAGCAGTGTTAGCCCCTTCATGAAGATGAGCTTCGAAACAACGGTGGGATTCCTGAGGGATGCCGCCCTCGAGACTGATTGGGACGATTTGAAAAATCCGAGCTCACGAATTGTGATAGGGCGGGTCGGGAGAGTGGGAACCGGGTCTTTTGATGTGCTGATGCGCGTTTCTTAGGGGTGGGTGGACGGTTATCGCCAGTCTGTCTAGACCTTGAGCAACCTAGGTTTCACATGCATATGCTCATCACATACTCTAAGATCTTAGCAGGATCTTTTTTAGCAATCCGCTTGTCGGCGGTACTTATTGCCTTTGATATTTGGATTGCTGTGCTGTAAATAGCTAGGCGTGTATGTATGTACAACTCACAAAGGGTGTTAAACCTTTAACTAAGTTCTGGGATCTCACTTGAGCTTACTTGAAGGGGCCGGGGTCTCTCCACCAACAACACTAATTTTCTTTTTTTTTTATTGTCCATCTAAAAGAGTGCTAGGGTCTTGAAGGACCCTAAAAAATACAAACGAAACTAGTGTAAACTCACTCCCTTCACACTCTCCTCTCTCGATATGGCCACCAGTTAGTTCTACCAACGAAAACCAGCCCCTCCAAACTACGCCCTAGGCTCACTAGAACCCTCATTTGAGACCTCATTTCTGCGAGTACCGGTGCGTCCGGGATTGACTATTTGACTAGCAGTGCAGTTTGGGCAAAACCCCTCTGCAAGGTAATGAGGTTCTCTGAGGTGGCACCTCTTGCCCTCCCGCCAATTACCACAGCGGGCGAATCGGGTGAACATGTGCTCACAGCGCTTGTACTTCATATTGGTGAAGACACACATTTTTTTTTTTTTTTTTTTGGTTTCGAGCGCTTAGTTTGCTGAGAAGAACCGGTGGTTGCCAGCTGCTGGCGTTAACGAAGAAGTCGGGTGGATGATTGGTGATGTGTAGTGAGGAGACTCGAGGGCGGGATATATATGCATTTCCTAAAATCAGTGGGGAGGTGCTCGGGGTCTTGTTCGGGGGGTGGGAGGTGGGTTGGTTTGTATTGTCTTTATATCGACAAGGGCAACAGAAGACTGTCTTTGTGTAGGTGGTGGTAGCTACAATTCTCTAATGAATATTTTGATAGAAAAGGCTCGAGATGCCAGAACTAAGGTCATTGAAGACATCATGCGGCCATTACGTCGATTTCCTGAAGATCCGTTGGTGAATACTGAAGATCGCTGGGTATTACTAGTAGAGAGCTGTGGTGTGGAGGATTCGTTTCCAAGCGCCATAGTTGACGTGCGTTAATAGGATATTCAATTGAGAATTTTGCAATTACTTTTTATCCCGCTTCGTGATGCATCGGCGGTCCTCAGAGCGATGCCTGCGATTATGAGGGTCCCTCCCGGCATGCGCAACTATAGCCGCAGTTTCGGTAGCTGCATTTCATTACGAAGGGGAAACTCGATGATAAGGAACGTATAGCTCTTCGTAGGCTGTATGAAGCTATGACAATCAGATCTAAAGTTAGGAACTCCTATTTAGATATCTTCAAAGTATCAATGTCTCCATAATAGTATACATGTATCGAGAAACTAAGACTGAATAGTGGAACATCTGAGCAGACTAAGATTTTCGCTAAGGGAGTATACTAGTTACCCGATATGGCTAGTTTGGTTGGACACGCAAGCTGTATTCGATAGTGGGCTGTGCCCCGCTATATGTTAGTGTTCCTCGTCCTGCTCCTTACACCTTGATCGGACAACTTCATCAACGAAGGGAAAGCTGTCGGGTTTCGATAGGACAACATGGCACCCTCTTCTGCTTTAGTTTCGAAACTTAAAGTGCAATTAAAGCTAGCGATCTCGCGCCTGAGAATGGTCCAACAGAAAGAGACGGGTATGTCGAACTGTTCAAACCGTCTCAGTTTTCTGGTATCTACTTACAAATCTCGATAACTAGCGCTTGCAAAACAGCAGCGGCGGGCTATGGCACATCTCCTTGAAGCAGGCAAGGAAGAAAGTGCCCGGATCCGTGTTGAGAATATAATTCGTGAAGAGCTCTCTGTCGAACTCCTTGAGATTCTCGAACTCTATTGCGAACTTCTTCTCGCCCGCATCGGTCTCCTCGAAGCTAAAGAATGCGACCCCGGGCTTGAGGAAGCTATAAAGAGCATTATATATGCGGCGCCACGCACAGACGTGAGGGAGCTGCAACAAGCACGGGCACTACTTGTTGAGAAGTTTGGGAAGGAATTTGCACTACAGGCGGTAGAGAATAGCGATGGCATGGTTGCGGAGAGAGTACTAAAGAAGTTGAGAGTCGAGCCCCCACCTCAGACCCTAGTTACAGAGTACCTCCGGGAGATCGCAAGAACCTATAGCGTGGATTGGCCAAAGGGTGAGAAGACTCAGCCAGAGACACCACAACAAGGCGAAGACGATGACGACGACGAGAACCCAAGTGGTGGCCAAGCTATCAAGGATCTCGAAGCACCGTTATCGACCGAAGAGCTAAGTCGCGCAACACCACCTCGCGATCTGGGTCCAAAATTGCCTATCCGGATGACGCCACCGAGTCCAAGTACAGACAACGTCCGGCCAGTTATAAAGCTTCCAGGAGTCCCCGACACGAAGCCCAGCGCGAAGGCAAGAGAGGACAAACCGCCGCCCTATTCAGATGCGAAGAGCAGGGCTGATAATGGTGATGGAGGGAGATCGGGATCAAAGAAAATGGTGGTACCTGGGAAGATTCCTGATGTGGATGAGCTGGCGAAGCGGTTTGCAGCGCTAAAGAAGTAGAATGCCTATACTTATCCGTTCTGGGGGCCCAGTGGATTGTTGGACGGTGGTTTCTGGCGATTTGTAACAGAAAAGGTGTTAGCGGAGTCCAGGCCAATTTAATCGCATGCAGGCACACGATCGCCCTACCTCAGACAAGCTAAAGGGAAGAAATAAGACACTTGTAGCCCACGGGATACCACCTTGCCTATCCACCTCGATAAGGAAACTAGTAGCGTAGGTGTGCTTGGGGGAACTAAAGAGCTGCCTTCTACATGACCCCCACAAGCCTACAAGCTCCGCATAATACGAACCATACATTCCGCACCTAATAGCGGCCCTTGCACCAACTAGCAAAATCCTTGTAAATAGAGTGCCCCCCAATGGAGAAACCGGCAGCACATAGTTGGGAGAAGTTAGACTACCGGAGCCGGGGGTTGGAACCTTTGGATGAGGGTACCTCACAGAGTTCGCTCACTCGGGGCTTCGCATCACTACCGCTTCTGTACCCTGTTGACTGCTTTGGGCTTTGCAGGGGCGTGTATGTACAGGGGGCTCTCCACTTAGTACTCTCAAAAGGGACCATCTGCCGTAGCCTAGCCGTTACTCAACTTCATCAGATGCAGACTTCACAATTGCCCCGTCGTCAGTGCCTATGATTCAATATATAATAAAAAAGATCGTACTCTAATTCCAGCAGTACACTCCGTAGGTGATCCTCAAGCAGAATACCATAACCCGACTAAACCGTGTTCAGATTTCTCAAGTGTTTTCTTACGTTTTTTTTAGTGGGCAATTCCCCTTTATGACGTCATACATCCGTAAAAAAATAAAACAAAAAGCCACTCACCGTGATGAGAGCGTTCACCGCCTTTGTTCACCCGCCTGGCAGAATCTGAGGCTTTGTCGCCACGAGTGCTAAGTCGCTCCGCTCACCCATTTTCCAATACAGGTGCTTCTTACTCTTACACTACCTGATCTCTCTTGTAGAACTTACCTGCACCGATCAGACTTGACTCTCTTTCCAAGACCATTCCGTTAGCTCATCTACTAGCACTACGATATACCAGGGACGGGAGGTATCACAATGATCTGGAAAAACGCCAATAATCAGCTCCCGGCCTTCAACACAAAAGTAATAGAAACCGCATCCTTAAAATTGGTATGTATGAGCTTATAAAAACGTATATTGGAAGTCAGAGGGTGCCAGGAGCCACCCCCAAATATATGAACTGCGATGTGATGGTTGTCCCCTGGGAGGTACGAATGGTTCTAGGGATCCCTCAATATGTGAAACTCATTATGTAGATATTATTTCGCCATTATGTGGTATTCTGGTAAGCTTTTCGTGATATCCGAGAAATTAACACATCTTTTTGGTGGTTCTTTGCCCCCGAGGTTTAGCTTTGATGTGTGGGTGCATTTATACGTAAATAGAACGAACTATCTAGTTCAAGGCCACCTCCCTATAAATCAGGTGTCAATTTCCATCATTACGGCTTCCATTTCATAATCCTCAAATTCGTCCCTAACGGCTCCACCGCGAGCTCCATTCCTCCTCGCCTCCTGCAACTCCCTAATCTTCTCTTCCTCTATCTTCTCCTTGTGCCTCTCCAGGTCCGCTAAGCTCCACGTACTGATGCCCTCTTGATCCCGTGCATGAAAGGGCTGCGCCATGGTCCTCAGGAACTTCTTCGCCGACGCTACTGCCATATCAGTGCTCAGGTTGGTGTCTGAATCTAATAGTGCCTGTTGGATCCACTTTGGCAGTTGGGTTCTTTTCTTCTGGAAACGCCTGTCGGCTAGGACCATAATACCGTAATCGTCCTTACCACGTAACACACGGCCTAGGCACTGCGCGGCGTGACGCATTGCGTCGAAGGAGAGAAAGTCGTTTTCTCGAATGCGGTAATTTTCGCGGAGGAATTCGAGCCGGGCTTTTAGGATCCGGGACTCCGTGTATTGGAAAGGCACGCCGATACAGATGACACTGCGGCCGTAGTGGTGGTCGAAATCGATACCCTCCGAGACTTTGCCACGGGCGACACAGAGTAGGACAGCGCCTCGGCCATTGCAACATGCAGTACGATATGTCTCGAGGGCAAGGGAGGTTTCTTGACTGTCAGGCGTCTCAACAAGGATGAGTTTATATTTCCACACTTCGTCCAAGATGCCCTTTGGAAGGTTAATGCAAATTTCTCGTTCTCGCTGGGTATGATATTACTGACCATTCCCTGCCACATGCTAATGATAGACTCCATGTAGAGATAGCTCGGAAAGAAAACAACAATTCCATCAGGAGTGAGTTTTGAAAATTCCATCACCAAGTTCCCGTAGTTCCTTACTACACTAGGCTCATTTCTAATCTGAAAACCGGAGCTGATAGCCACTTGATCACTGCCTCTTGTGACAATCATTGGTAAGAATGATCGTCTTGCTAATGTCATTGTGTAAGATTCCTGGACCACAGTGGCGAAACCGAGCATCTTGGGATACATTTCCAACGGCGAAATGGTCCCTGACGTGATGATCACAGAACTGAATCGATCAAAGACCGGTTTGATGGCTATCGCTGCGTCGAGGCAGGTAAAGTGCAGCACAGGGTTAGGTACTGTAGCAGTTTCGGATTCGTAGGGTTCGAGAATAAGGAGAAACCCTTGTTCGTATGTCGCAACCAGGGTTGCAAAAGTCGCTACTTCTTGCAGGCTCTGATAGTCTTCAATGCTTGTAAGTTCTAACGTCCGTACGAGCGATGTGAGGCGCTCAGCACAAAATCTGTCAAGATGTCAACAATGGAAGAGAATGCCCTAACGTCTTGGGTTACCTCAGAGGTTTCTTTTCGATAAAAGTGAGATCTTTGAGGTGTTGCAAGAACGAAGGGGGGGTTTCCGAAATCACATGTAGCACTTTCATCCGGGTCTGAATTGAGTCAGAAGGTGAAAGTAGAGGTCTAAGTGCATGGGTTGCCTGCACCTTTAGGTATTCCACAAATCGCTTTAAAAACGCAATGAAATGCTCAGCCCTACGAATATTTCCTGGGACAGCCTCCTTCAATAGATCATCTGGAAGTGCTGGTGCATAATTAGCCAACGTTCTAGGAATGAATGTTGGGTGATATACCTGGGTTCGCCATAAACGCATCTTCTTGCCTTCCTTTGTCTGCCTCCCTTAAGCCTGCTACAAGCTTCTCGTACTCGTTTTGAAGTTTTTTAGCGTCTGTGGACTTCATCTCAGTGACTTTCCGCTCCAGGTTATTTGCACCCCTAGTAGCCTTGCGAAGCGAATCTTCTGTCAAGTCGATGCTTAGAGATTCTATGCATACATTGTCAATGTTATGAGCTTCGTCAAATACCACTATACAGTCTTTTGACAGCTCTTTAGAGACACGTTCCGCAATCTTCGGGTCAAGAAGATAATGATACGAATAAATAATGACGTTGCAGAACGGCATCTAGAATGGTCAGCGAGGGCTAAACGCGGTGGTCGAGGGCAATGGGCATACCATTCTCCTCGCAGTGAAATAAGGGCACTGCTTCTGCTGTTCTCCATAACGAAGCATGCCATCCAGTGTCCACACCCCAGGAGGAATGAGATTGTGGGGCTCCAGAAGGTCGAGATTCTGTGAGTGAGTGCTTAGCTGAGCTTGGAGCGATTTTGTTATATTGACATACATCATGATATATGCAAAGCTCGACATCTTCGCCTCTTTCTTTCTTCTCCTTCATAAACCCAGCCGTCAAGCTTCGGCATCGTGCGTCAACAACATTACCGCTCTTCTCCCGTTTGACTGATGGGTGTAGACACAAGTTCTTCCGACTCGTTAACCCTAGTCCACGAAAGTCCTCATCCCTGCCAAGTTGATCCGCTCGGTATTTCATCAGTGACTTCAGCTCAGCAAGAGCCTTTTCAATCTCCGACATTGTACCTGATCCGCTTTAGGCATTGAGGGTAATGGGGGTAAAATTACGTCTTTCAGCTTACGAGAGCAGTAAATCAGCTTCCGGTGCTCTGGATAATATTGTTGATATGCAACAATTAGGGACAGAAGAGACACTGTCTTTCCTGTCCCCGAAGGCATTTCTAAAACACAGTGCCCTCCTGCATCGAGAGTTCCTGCACGGAAAATCCAGGATTAAGCTTTCTAACGAAACCACAGGGAAGCAGTGATCGTACGTTTCAAGTCGCACATGTACCTATATATTCGTTAGAGAGTTGGACGGTGGGAGGACCTGGCAAGGCAATCATTTGGACATACGCATATTGCTCTATTGAAAAATTAACTCCTGTTGTGAGTCTTTCATTATTTGATTCCTTCCGAGCTTACCTGGATATATCCGGGGATACGGGAAGAGAATAGGAAGGTCGCTATCTAATATTAGTATCCCTCTTTTTTCTAAACCAAATCTCAGCAGCCACGAACTCTATGTTGAACTTCATTTTGTAGAGAACACTGTCACATGTGTTGTTGCGAGGTATGGAGGCGGCCAGGAAGGCTGATAATCGAAATATTATGATGACTAATCCATCTGCACAACTGTTAGATATCCATGTCGACTGTGCGGGCTAACGGCCAACCCGCATGCACTGCAAGAGGACCACTCCACAATGAGCAGAAGACAGTATAAGTCTCAAGCAAGCTCTAGCAGAGCAGCTTCCAGCATATATGGGACTCGGTTCGGCACATTTGGCTCTCCATCTGGTCTAGGAGCGATAACCTCGTCTCTCTCCTTCATTTCTGAACCGCCGGATCTTTCGGCGATTTCTGACCCTAATGTTGTAGTTGCCTTTAAGAACCTGTCAAAAAAGGACTCCACTACGAAGGCAAAGGCTCTGGAGGACCTGCAAGGGTATATCTCGTCACTAGGTGGAAATGAAGGTGGGGTTGAAGATGGGGTTCTTGAGGCGTGGGTGGGTTTTCTTTGAAAACGGTGTATATACATAGCAGATAATGACTGGATACTTTCTCTAATAGATTAGGTTATACCCCCGCATATCGGTTGATAGCGCAAGGAAAGTCCGTCAACTTGCACATGTACTTCAAGGACGAATTTTTATCTCAAGTGGCGGGCGAATGATGAAACATATGCCCAAGATAGCAGGTGCCTGGCTAGCCGGGACGTGGGATAATGACCGCCTAGTTTCAAGGACCGCCCGTGATTCAATCAAGGGTGTGTTTGGGACTGAAGAGAAACGACGTTACTGGATAAAATATGGCCGCCAAATCTTGGAATACTCCCGAGATGCCATACTCAAAGAGACAGTTCATAGTTTGAGCGATGAACGGGTAGTCAGCCCAGATGATGCAGAGGCTAAGTATGCACGGGTAGTTGCTACGAGCGTTTGTGTAATTAGACACTTGCTTTGTGAGTCTAATCTTCCCCTGGGCTCGACCTAGCCAATAGACGTATTCACTGAATCTCCTTGGGCACAGCTGAGCTTGGACCTGAAGAGATTGCCAAGCTTCAGGAGTCGTTCAACGAGGCTTTGAATGATGCTCGTCTATGGGACTTTGCTAACCACAGTGATCCCTTTGTGCGGCGCTCAATATACCGTTTGCTTCGAATATGTGTTGTAAAGCAAAAGGGTTATTTCTCTCATTTATACTTGGCAGTGAGCTTGTAACTGACATTTCTTAGGTGTCATATCATCTAGTTTGGGCGAAATCAGCATTTCCGTTCTCTCAAAAGCGTTGGAAATAGACCAGTCGGGTTCAGCGAGGGACTATACAGAAGCATTGTCGGCCCTGACTTCCGCATTCCCTACAATTTGGACAGATTCGTTCACCGAAAGGAGGCCCCCTTCCCATTACCTGATCCAATTCTTAAAGAAGGGTTCGCAGGGAGGTCCACCGGAATTTTGGGACAATGTTGCCAGCATTTTTCGGGCGGTTCCCCCTGGCGTACTGCCGCAAGATGCGTCGTCAGCAAGTAAATTATTAGGAGCATATCACGACGGTATCGCCAACTCACAGGAACCAAGGTCCAATGGGAGGTCAGCATGGATGAACTATTTCGCGGTCGGCGCGTGGCTCTTAGCTCTAATGTCAGAAAGCGATGATCGGGAGGTATTCCTAGAGCAATCACTCTTCCCAATATTCGAAGTGTATTTTCGGCATACGGGCGAAGGGGTTCAAGGTTCTATTTCAACACAGGTTCCGGAAATCTGTGCGGATGGGTTTAAAACATTGGCGCGATTACGACTCAGCGGCATTCAAGAACTTCTTGAATCGGAGTGGCGCCGGCTCGCGGAACTCCTGATTGAAGATGTGAAGGCGTCTATTCCTGAGCTATCAGAGGGTTTTGAGAAGTCCCAAGACACTCTGGCGTACGAGCTCAAAAGATGGTTCTCGGTACAGGGGAATTTATTGAAGGAGCCTGACCTGCCTTCTTTTGATCTCGATGTGTGTATGGAGACTTCGGCTGACATCTTGAACGCGGCGATCGAACTTTTGAAATTACAGAATGGTTTGTCCGGTCTCCTTTGCAGAAATATAAGTACTGACGTGTGGAAGGTGAGTCCTACGGAGCTGCCGCTGCGATCGACGCTGCTCTCCAGTATCTCCCGCAACTGCTTTTTAGAAACGTACAGACTAGAGAAGTATACCAGCCTTAGCAACCTCTCATAGATTTTGTACTAACCCCCCCAGGCCATTTTTGCCTTTTTGAAATCCGATATTCCTTCTTTGATTCTCTCACCATCGTCACCGACCTTGATATCTCTCCTATACTCATATGGGATTTACTCAGGCCAAGCATCATCAACATTCCAGGAGGCGTGGACAGCAGCCACCAAAGCGATCCTGTCGGCCCCAGAGTCACCTGCAAAATTCGGCGCTGTCAGAACTCTCCTGCAACGTCTTCCCAAGAACCTCGGTGGCCTTAAGCCCCACCCGGACCTAGAAGCCTATATCCTGGGGGCTGCACGACTGGCCTTGGATGGAGAGAAAGATGGATGGGATATTGTGAATGATGCCTTGCATGCCTCAGGTAGACCCGATATCTTGAAAATATAGGATTACCTAGTAGCTGATGGAAAATAGGTGTGATTATTTCCGACGGGGTAATTGATCAGACGCTATCAGATATAGTCAGCGCTTTGTCTATAAGTGATAAAGCGGAGTTTGCTCTCGACGGTATCGATAGCATTTCCAGGAGCAACAAGGACCAGCTTAAGGTTCTCCTAGAGACCAAGAAGGGCTCAGAGATTCTTTCAAGTATTGTATTCTTGACAGAGTCGGCGGATGAAGAGCTAGCACATCGGGCTGAGAGCACTAATGCATCGATTGAGGTTCTACTTTCAAGGGGGGCCGACCAGTTGGCTAACGGGTCGCTAATTGATATTATCAAGAACGGGTTATTGGAGGCTAACCCGAGCTCAATATCGTACGACTCAAACCCCAGTGTCTTGGTGACTCCCTCGCTGATCGTGGCAGTGTCCAATCCCTAGTTAACCGAACGCAGAGGCTGCTAGAAGACTCACCCCCGGAATTGAGCCGTCAGGTAGTTGACCAACTACTGCCTGACATTTCCCAGTGGGAAACAGCTCTTCGGCCGTTCCTAGAAATTGCTCCGAAGTCTTCATTAGCAATAACAGACCCTCTTGCCGGCTGTGTATTTCTAGTTGAGCGAGCTGGGATCACCGACCCAAGTTTTATTATCGAACAGCCCCGAGACTCTAATGGCTACTCAAAAGCTATTCGGATCGCTTCTTATACTGCTAGACTCCTTAAAGCTAGTGACATATTTACCCTACTAGATCAGGACAAGCGGACCGCAATATTCAAGGGCATAGTTATCACCATGCAGCTTGCCAATGACAACCTCGGTTTGGCGGGGGCCAACCACCTCTGGGATCAATATAGTTCTGACGTCGAGGAAGACATGGTTGAATTTATCTCGTGTGCTCATGACGTTATCTTGAAATTACTCCGGGGTGGTATGGATGGAATCATCTTCCAACCCAGCGCCCAGGACGACTTTTGGGCATTGCCCGCTCTTAGAGCAACTTCTGCTAGGGCATTTTACACGGCTAGAGCTTCAAGTTTGGTTTACTCAGAACTAGTGGAGTTGCGCGGCTTTCCACTAAATGATGTACCCTTTTGGATAAGCGCTTTAACTGAGCACCGCAAGAACAGCGGTAGGAAAGCACACTGTTAAATTTCCCCGCCTAGAGACTAACATTGCCAGATATCTTTTCCGCCTCTGCACTGATTTCCGGAATCTCGCAACCAATTGCCATAAGCCGAGAATCTGAGCATCTAAGGGACCGACTTATAAGTGATCTATCTGGCCATGATATCAAGAAAGACGTGGACAAAGGTGTGATGCCCCCATCTCTAGTAAGACAGATGGTTGATAAAGATCCAGGATTGCGGGACCTTATCATTTTAAACGCGGTATTAGCGGACCTCGATGAGACAGCGACGCCTCTGCCCCAACGTCGCGTTGTCTTATTTATGAAACATCTTACTACCTGGTTCGATATTACTCCATCAACAATCATTACGGCTGTTTCGGAGAAACCAGCAGCAGTCACGACTGAAGTAGCCAAGACTCTCACATCTCTATTGCCCCTGATTAAAGATATATATGACTCGTTTTGGGTCTGGGTTTTGGATTTTCTAGACCACGTGTGGTCGAGGATCAGTTGTCCGGAGATCTCTCAACCTACTTGGGATTCAGCCTTAGAGGGTGATCTGCCAGTTATCCATGCGACTCTGAAACTTTACGCGGCTTTGCGCTCCATCCACACGGCAAACATTGACCTCGAAAAAGAATGGTCGGGTCATAGTTGGACTCTAGCCAAGTGCCTTTTCAATTTACTCAAGATAGTGCCGAGTAAGCTCTGAGTCCTATGAACATTACGTGCTTGCTCACGCCAAGCAGGTGTGCCGGATGACTTCCACCAACCGCTGAAGATCGTAAATAATCTTTTATCTCGGCAAATCCTTGCATTACCCTCGGATCAGATTATGAAGCCTGACGAGGTAAGTCCTGTATGTTCCTGTATTTTGGAGTCAATAAATATGAATTGCGATTCCTAGCTATACCCACTCCTGTGTGTGGGGTCCGGGGCCGTGCAGCAAACGGCATTTGAAGTCCTTCGCCGTTATATCCCCCGTGCGCAAGAGAATATCTCTCTAGAATCAGCGTTGGACAAATCTACAGCTAAACTGCCCGAAGAACTCCTATCGTTGATCCTCAGGGCTCCAACACTGGATGAATTAGGTGACTCAGATTTCGAGAGATCAAAGTCCCTCAAGCTCAGGGAATATCTCCTAAGCTGGAGCCTGGTATTCGACCATTTCTCTAATGCTGTAAGTTATCACTACAATTCTATTCCCAGGCGGATGAAGACTATTTACTGAATACCTTTCTCGTACTACCTAGTCCTATAAGGTAAGATCCCACTACATAGAGGACCTCAAACAGGGGGATTACCTGTCTAGCCTCTTGGACTTCGCCTTCGACTTCCTTGATCGTAAAGGGGAATTAATTGATGCCTCTCGCTTTAACATTGGCTCCTATGATCCAAATGCTGAGGATTTGGCTGAGCGAGATACCCAGTGGTTGCTCCTTAACTTGTACTTCCGGGTTTTGGTTTTGACGCCAACACTGGCGAGAAGTTGGTGGTTTGAATGCACCAGAGCTATCAGCCGGAAGGTCGAGGTGTTCACAGAGAAGTTCATCTCGCCATCTGTAATTGAGGACGCGTTGAGGCGTGTTAGCGAATGGGTTGGCTACCAAACCACAATCGAAGAGAAGAAGCTGCAAGTCAAGGTGTTGAAACAGGAGGTGATGGCCGGTTACGAGGTCGATGAACAAACGATGCAAGTGGCCATCCGATTCCCCCCTGCATACCCTTTGCAGCAAGCAGCCGTTGAGGGAATTAACCGTGTCGGGGTTGATGAGAAGAAATGGAATGCGTGGTTAATAAGTGCCAGAGGTGTCATTACTTTCTCAGTACGTGCAGAGCGGCGGGACCTTCATCCGGAGCGCGATTACTAACAGATACCCACTCTAGGACGGATCTATTGTCGATGGTCTTCAGAATTGGCGCGGCAACGTTGAACGCGCGCTATTGGGGCAGACGGAGTGTGCAATCTGTTATTCGATTGTATCCAGCGGCAAGGAATTGCCGACGAAAGAATGCTCTACCTGCAAAAACCTCTTCCATGGGAGTAAGTATTCTTTGCAAATTGCTCAATACGAAGCTCAGCGATTTTTCGATGGCTGACGAGGTCCTGGTTTAGTCTGTTTATACAAGTGGTTCAAATCAAGCAACGGATCATCTTGCCCGCTTTGCCGGAATCCATTCAGCTTTGACCGCGCGGGGAGAAAAGGTAAAGCGGCTAGCTAATTGTCTGGATGTTCTTGGAGGGCCAAGGGTGGATGTCTACTTCCCTATGTTTGTTTTCCGAGAGTTCGGAGGTTTCCGGTTGTTAGCTGGAAGGCTTTGGGGATAATTGCGTATACAAATCCGCAATGCTAACAATTGTCTACTCTATGGCATGGTATCCACTACGCTCGGTGAAAAAGGTCGGGCGATAGTTCAGGAGGTTAAACGGGTCAGATCCGACAGTAACGTCAAGAGTAGTGCATATAATACTGTCCCTGGGGATTCGTTGGCCTCGGAGTCACGCGGTCCCTCACACTGATACGCTTATCACATTCTCCTTAACCAGACACACTAGCAGATGAACAAGGCAGAGGGTAGGTGAATTTACAATGGCTGCGTATATACTGTTACACCTGAAGTAATCCTGACCTCATATTTCCCTCCTAGCCAGCGCCTTGAGAAAGCTACCACCAAGATGTCCTGTCGCATTAGCATAGTAAACGATATTGCGGCGACCACATTCCGCCTCACTAAGGAAGAGGAAGCCAAAATATTGGCCGTCGAACCGAGCCAACTACAACCCATCGAAGAGGAATTCGTCTCAGTCTTTCCCACCAGTCCCGTCGCCGCTCTGTGCGACGCTTTCCGCAGCCTCGATAGCACCTACTTCGAGAACTCACTGTACGGACGAACCCTCATCCGCCTCTCCACTCCCAACAGCCAGTTCCATAACCAATGCCCTCTCTTCGTCTCGGAGATGTTCCGCGATATTACTCGCGGTGGCGAGATGGAGGGGCCTCATATGGTCTTTGTTATCTACGACTGTTGGCCTCAGAAGCCGAAGCTGACCATCTGGCTCACGGCGGATCATCTTGATACAAGGTGCCCGAGGGACATGATGAAGCTATTGTTTAGAGGGCTGGCGCAGGCAAGCTATGGGATGCGCCATTTTTGCGGCTTTTCGTTGCGTGAATGGGGGGACTAAGAGGGGGTCTTAACATTTACTAGGGGGTTATTTAGGGTTGGAGGGGCGTCATGGCTAAGTTGTCGGAGGGATCTGCTCTGTTTCTAAATTCGTACAGGCACTGAGTTTGGCTCCTAGACACCTGTGTCGCTTGCGTGCTGGGGTTTGCGGCCTCCATTCTTCATGGCTCAAGCATGATTTCTGGCTGACCCGCTCTAGGCCAAACGGCGTTGGAGGGTCGAAATAAGTCTAGGTGGCGATGGGACGCTCCTGTGAGAAGACATGCAACTAGGTAGGGAGACAATTTGCCTTCATCATAGGGGTGTCCGTCTGACTAGGTGGAAGTTAGTATTCTAGTATTCTGGTCCTTTGCACTGGACAGGATAAGTTTCGAGAACATGTATTTCTGTTCCTTCAACTGTCAACGATAGTTTTTTCAATTTTCGCTAGCTGAGAGAAAATAGCAGGAGAGAGATTAGGGGGCCAAACACCAACAAAAACGCCGCCCAATGAATAACTAGAGGGATAATGATTGCACATCTACTTATTCAGAGCAATGGTCCATTCACCTCATTCCAACTTATCCAAGTGCTCCAGCCGTGTCAACACGACCTGCTTGCTCGTCTCCTCAATCTCCCCTGCCAGAAAGACCTCGTCCAGTATCGCGTATACCTATATCCACACCTCATCAGCCCAAAATAGCCCCTACCCCTGCCTCCCACTTTCGAAATACCCACCTTGAAGAAATTAAACACCAAATCCAGCTCGCAAACATTCCCGAAAAAAGCGTCTAGCACCTCGACGAAAAAATGTATCGCCTCGAGGTATGCGAGCTCATTGTCGTTGGCGTCGACGCAGACGCAGAAGAATAGTCCTGCGTACCGCCGATAAATGACCTTGTTATTTCGGAACTCTACGAAGTTTGATTGGTACTTCTGATCTCGAGGGGCGACTAGGCGGTGGATCTAGGTGGCGCGGCGTAAGTTAGAAAAGAGGGATTAACGTGTCCGTGCGTGGTAAGAACTTGCTTCGCCTTTGAGTTTGATTTTCTCTTCATCCTGGAGAAGGTTAGCTAAGTAGCTCAATGCGCTGTACTAATAGGGGATTCGGTGAGATGAAGGATAGTGCTTGAGCTCACGTTGTATGGCGCATACCACTTCGCCAGCCGCGTCTTGCCTCTTGATTGCCAAAGGAGTACAGGTTAGATCCATTTTCCCCAAAAATAAAAGAGACGGTAGCAATTGCTCTTACTGTCTGTTCTGGACAAGTATGAATGAGAGCACCATAGCGATAGTTTGATAGTTTGGTGTTTGCCAAAACGGAGGCTTTGTCGTAAGGTTCACAAATGGACTGCGGAAGACGATATGCACCAACGGTGCAGTGGCTCTCTACATCCTATTCATCCGTTGGTGTGGGCAGCTACATTTAACCACTTGCCATGATTTCGAGTTACGGCTAGACTAAGTGTCTTATTTGCTACATTAACGCTGCGCGAGTAGTTTTCTCATAAAACTCTAACGTCATGGCAGCGAGGAAACATGGAATCTCTTTCCGGCCCTCCACCCAAAATGTAATAAGATTTTTTATCTCCAGCGCAAACAATGAGTTTGGGCCACCCGAGACCTTCATGGTTCCTATAAAGCTAGTCAGTAAACACGACTTGGGCCACTTTTCTTGATGAAAGGTCATGGTTAGGGTTCAACATACCATTCTCCCCGTCAAAAATGATGCTATTCTCTCCATCCCCATCCCCTGGATAGAACATGCTTGTAACTCTCACCCGCCCGTTCGGCATGAAATCCATCTTCCATCCTAACACACTTGCCACCGCCTCCCGAAACTCTAAGCTTTTCGCGCCCCATATTTGCTTCAGTCGCATCATTCGCTTCTCCTTCTCTGCAACCAGCTTCTCCATATCGCGAATATCCATGCGTGCATTCTCGAGCGTGCTAATAGGAACAACCTTGCCGAGCTGGTCGCTTCGGCCTTCTACTTGGGCGAGAAGCGCACGGTTTTCCTTTCGCAGTGCAGCGAGGGTAGCGAGCTTGACGCCATCCTCACGCGTTGTGGGGTTATCGCGAAGCTGGAGGATGCGGGTACGAGACGATAGTTCGAGGGAAGAGAGACGAGATTTGTGGACTTCAAGCTCCTTCTGAAGAAACGATTCAGATTGGTGAAGCTTCGATAGTTCTGCGAAAGAGTTAGCCGTCAACTTTGGCCGCTGTTACAGGCATGGACATACCATCTTGAAGTTTTCGGGTTTTCCGCGTAAGCTGCCCTATTATCTCATCGGAATCGTCTTCTCTTGGGCGTTTCGTGCCAGGAGATTCGTCAACCAGAGAGCTCTGTTCCTTCTTCGCTAATTCTTCATTCAAGCTCTGAAGCTCATTTCGGTACTGATCGACCATATCTTCAAGCTCTTGTATCCGCTTCGTCTTTTCTATATCAAAGTTGCCATGATGAAAAGTGTTCTCCTCCGCATCAAATGTTTTCTGCGAGTAGTTAGAATGAATCGTTTTAAAACATCCCCGGAGACATACGAGTTGCTCTCGGAGATACTCAACCTCCTTAACAGCCAGAGCGCGTTGCCTCTCAAGCCGCGCTCGGGTTCGACCTTCATTGCCCCCACCTGCTTTCAATTTCTCGAGATCTCTCAGCAACCTAACCCTCTCGGTCTCAAAATTTCTAATGACCTGATCCTTTCCGGTCAATTCTGGTTGAAGAGCCCCCAGCCTCTCTACCAGTGTAGCGTTCTCGAGCCGTTCCTGTACTAACGCTCTCGCAACCGCCTCCGGCGTATCAAATTCCGTCTCCCCTTGGGTGAATATCTCATTCTGTAGATAGGTAGTCCACGACTTCCGCTCATCTTCCAAAATCTGCCTTTGCAGCTGGACCTCGGAAAGCTCTCTCCTCAGATCCTCCATTATCCGCATCTTACCCTCTAAGACCCTCTTTTCCTCCTCAACCACTTCTAAGCTCTTGTGCAATTTTCGAAAATACTTTAGCTCTGCAAGTTGATCCCTATTAGTCGACTCCAATTTCTTGATATGCGCCACCTGCTCAGATAACTCTCTCTTGATGATCGACAGTGTTTCCGCATCTCCAGTCTGTGCTTTGAGACGGAGCATCTCGCTTTCCATACTCCCAGCTTCCGCCTCCTTTTGCGATAATCGATGTTGTGTTGTCTGAAGGGCGGAAACCTTGCTATCAAGATCTTCACGGAGATCCTCAACTTTTCGCTGAAGCGATGCATTTCGCACCCCTAGCTCACCCAGCTGATGCTTATGCTGTCTCTCCTGAGAAGACAGTTCAGTTTGGGTTTCTTCGACATCCTCTGTTAATGTCCTATTTTGATCTTGCAACACCCGCAGCTTCTTTTCAGACTCGCTCCTATCGATAGCCGCCTGCTCCCGTAAAATTTCAAGTTCTTTGGCTAGAGACTCGTATTTGTTTGAAGCGACGTGTCTGTCGCTGTCAGAAATCTGAGGTAGATTTTAGTATGGCCGCGATAATCTTATAGCCTCTTAGTCATCCGTACCTGCGCCCTTTTGAAATCCGCCTCGGCCTTCTTTTGCGCATCTCTCAATTCTTTTTCATGTCGTATCCTTGATAGCTCGCGGTCCTGCTTAAGTGCCGATAGCTCATACTGCAGCGTTCTGATCTCCGCACGTAGATCCTCGTTTGCAAAGTCTAGTACCCGGTAAGTATATTCACTTTATACGAAAGGCTTCAGCCACGCACCTGGTTTGACCGATTGCCTCAATAGGTGCTGGGTTTGCTGGGCCACTGGTGGGGTTGTTTGACCAGAAAGGAAATCATACGTCGGTTGTGTATTTGTATTAATGCTCCTCATCGATGCCTAGGTGATGTCAGAAGATCCCAAAGACTAGACCGCGTACACAACTCACTCTTGGGTTCGCTCTTGGAATGGCACTTGACGTCTGGAGTTGACCTGTTCTGGTAGAAGAAAATCCGCCAAATAAGCCCTGGCCTATGACTGAATTCTGCGATGGAGCCTCCCTAATGGGAGAACTCATAGTTGCGCCAAAGGATGCGTTAAACGCGCTTTGAATATTTGGGTAGACGTCAATGATTTAAGTTGACTTGGGAGACGTGATAGGTGTTTCATTTCAAACCGCGTCAGTCGCCTTGCCACGTGACTCTCTTGAAAGAACTTATTTTTTGTTTCAAACTATGACTATTGTTCTAGGAACTATCTAGGTGATTATAGGGTAATTATCTACAGGGAGGTAGTTTACATGATGCTACGCTGGCTATCGAAACTAGGAGCGCTCCACCTTCATCCATGAAGAGACTAGGTCGACGAAGGAGATGTTCGAAAAGAATGTCTGAAGGAATTCTTTCACGCGGTTCCTTCTAAATGGTATAAGAAAAGGAAAAGGAAGATATGGTGGATATTGAGGCAAGCTTTTATACAGCAATATACTTTCCACTTATGATCCTTCTCACCATCGGTACCTCCTTCCAGACAATGCTAGGACTTGGAGCTGGACTTGGCGCAGCGCCCTCATCGGCAAACGGATCAGTCTCTGTAGAGCTAGTTGTTGCAATAGCACTCGATGTGGTGCTGAGCTGGCTCAGTTTGAGCCCGCTGCCTAATCCGACGGCATTGTCCCCAACGATCTCCCATCTAGCCTCGACGTTGCCAGGTTTTGCCTCCTGCTCCGTCGTGAACCTTGCAATTAGCTTTCCCGGTGGTCCGTCCGCTTCGAGTGTCACGTCCCCGAGCCTCCAGTATACTATTGATTTCTCCTTCGAAAAATTTCCCACGGGTCTCGACTGACATGAGGAGGCCTTTGCCCCTTCAAAGCCGATGACAACGGTAAGATTGTTAAGAGTTACTGCACCCTTGTCAGCTGAGGCAAAGGTCGGATTGAGTGCATAAGTGAGGATGACTGAAGTCTTCGTAGGTTCATGCTTCCAAGAGGGCGTGAGTGTGATCGGTGCGTGTGCTGAAAGTGTAGAATCTTCCAAATGTACTTGGTATTTAAAGGCTACCGCCGTACGCATGATGCTTGATAGGGCAACGCCATACTCTCCGGACTTTTCGGGCGTCTGACTGATAAATGTTGGATTCGGCGCCACCTTCTCCAGGATAGGAAAATTTTCCAAACGGATAGTTTCGGTACCGAACGGAACTGAAATATCGGCTGGATTGTATGCTAAAGCAAGCTCACCAATGACGACTGCCTTCGTGGCCCTGCCCTGATCAAACCATGCGCTAACAGTTTCAATTAGAGATGAGTTGAGACCAGGTTCTTGGAGTTCAGGATGTTTGGTTGAAGCACTAGCGAGGCTAGTGAGAGAGCGGGAAGAGCGGATTGACTGTGTATCTGAGCCGATGTGGTCCTCCGAAGAGAGTGTTGCAGTCCTGGTCGGTTTAAAAGGAGAGGTGGATGGCGGGGAATCTGTGCCAAGATTTTCAGGAGATTGTGGCGTGGGCACAAGGATTGTGTTCCTTTCTCTCCTACCACGGACCGTTGTTTTCCGACCGGGCGCCGCTTGCTGGGATACTTAGTACGTACGCCTAAGATTGTGGGGCTACCAGACCTACCAAGCGTAATGTGTTCGCGACATTCGCAAGCGCCTCGCTCACATCCCCATCCTCTTCTTGAATCGGGTCGTTCCGTATGTCAAGCTTAAACTGGGGTGCGGGGGCGCTCTCGCTAAAAATTTCTTAGCACCGTAGAGGTATCTGACGAAGCGGGTTCCCTTACTTTGCTTCCTGTTCTGCCTGAGATATTGGATCTTTCCCTGGCAGTGGTAGGTTGAAGCCGTCTGCGTCCTTCTGCTCGTCCTGCAACGGTAAGCATAAAATCGTCTCTGTCAATGGCGTAACGTACCTCTCCCGTCACCGTAACAGATGGGTTGGGCGGTGTTTCCTTGACCGATTGTATTTCACCAAAACTAGAGCCATTGACAGGGGTTGGACTCGTCGAACGACCCGTTGCTGGCCCAACACCCTCACCGTTTGGAGTGTCCTTAGATCCGCGATGACCTCCCTTCAACGACTGTGACTCTCCATGAAGCGAAGATCGTCTGTTTTCGCGTTGCGGGGATGATGGGAGGTTACTCGATGATGCGTGAGGTGACGGCAAAGGAGGAGCATCCCTGGGGGTTTTGGTGAACCCACCGAATCGGTCTGTAGATCGCTTGTCTGGTGATGATGCCCTGCCGTAAATAGAGCTCTGGCGCCTTCGACCAATCACAGTCCCCAACCGCTTCAGGCCACTAAGCCTATCATGACGGGACTCGTTACCTGCAATGTAGTGTCAGCATTTCTAAAACATGGCCTTATCTTCCCTCGATTTGGCCCTACCTGAGCGAAATCGCCCGGCGGTGGACGTACCTCCGGAACCTCCAGATCTTTGACTGGCTGTTTCATCTGTTACTAGAGAAGACGTTGGAGGTGACAGTGTACTACCAGCAGTAGTCCTGCTTCTCTGTCTCTCAACCTTCGGCTTCCCACTAACTGTTCTTGCAGCAAAATTCCTTATCTCTTCCGCCACCTCCACATTGAGTAGTACATTCAGGCACTCCTCAGTAGCGGCGCGACTTCGTTCTACCTGATCGGCTTCAAGAGTTTGGAATTGAGTTAAAAGGTCTTTCAAGTGATTGAGTCTGGATTCGTCGACGGATTGTAGCCTCTCGAAAACGTAAGGTGCTTGAGATTCCCATTGACTCGTCGCATTTTCCACGCCAGATGCGGCATCAGCAACCTTCGCAGCTGAAGCCTTAGCACCTTTCTTCTTCAACTTGTCAACTTTGTCTTGTGCACCCTCAACCTCCTTCGCCATGGTTGCGAGATTGCCTTGAATCGTGGTCATCGCCTGCATATCTCGGTTCTTTGTGGCAAATTCCCGCAACGGCCGCTCGACGTCCGCCTCGATCTTCTGCGCAAGTACGAGATGTGATGAAGCAAGACTTTCCGTCGAGCTCACAATCTTCTGCCACGGGGTTTGAAATATCCTGATCTGAAATAAGCTTCTGGTATTCGGAGTCCACACAGTGTTGATCCCTACCCCAGATCGGACGCCTCATCCGCCGGTAGCTTTTTAGCCAGCTTCTTCAGTCCTTGCACGTAGGTTTCTTCTACCCGCCGCCGCTCCTACTTGATAGTAAGCATATTCCCATTCGATGTCAGAAAAGAGATGGCGAGACCTGAAGCCAATCTGCGATCTCTAAATTGATCTTCCCCACGCGTTTCACACGTTCATTCAATGCTACAACGGCCTGTCCGGGATGCAGCGAGGCCTTCACAGCATCAGTATACGATGGAATATCGTGCGACGGACCTTGCCGGCACTTACCAGCATGGCCGGATACTCGGATCGTGAAAGCTCCATCTGTAGACGTGACTCTGCCAGCCCGAGCACAATTGTCCAAGTCAATCACATATAGAGTGTCACCAGGAGGTAGGACGGAGGTGATCAAGGGAGAGGTTAGGTTGAGGAAGGCGGCGTCGGATGATGGCTGACCGAGTTAGGGCAGGGTAGATGGCCGCTTTGGGGGTGGTGGGAAATAGTAGTCGCAAGCAATGTTGGATGCCACAACCGAACGAGAACTGAAAACGAACAACCTTGCGGCCCGTGCCAGCACATACTCGCCAGCCGATTACAATTGTCAATGTACATGTATGGTACATGCAGGAGACATTACTTAGTGTATTGGGTGCCTATCCGTTCCCCAAGACTGAACGACAGCAAATGCACACTTGAGACAGCCTGTATGTTGGGACCAGTCAGGGAGCTTCTATTTGCACAGGTCAACGGCCTGATGAAAATGCAGGACCCAGTCATTACAGATGGCGCTGGCACCGCCTTGCGAACGCTTCTCTTGTTTGCATTGCGTGGCGCGGCTCCTTAGGATGAACCCGGGGACCCGATCTGATGTACAGAAGCCTTAAATGCTAATACACCAGCTACACCAGCTACATGCATGTACTTGGCGCGCGCACTCCACGCACCGGCTGTTGAAAGTCATGTCATCGCAGCTGGGATGGCGAGCAGATCTGAGTTTTTCCGAGAGGCTATCCACAATAGTCAGGATGTGCGTCTAAAGAAGTGCAACGGCATACTTTTGAGGTGGCGTCTGCTAACGTAACGTGTTCCCAGAGCGTCAGTATACAGAGATGCACACCCTGCAGACGGCCCTACCCGGCCAAATCAAGAGGCCAAATCACTGGAAAATGAAGCTTATGTTAACGCAGGTTCACGTGTACGTTCTTGACAGGTGAAATTCATATTGCATGGCGTTAAAAATTCTCCTTTTCAGGAACAATATGACCACGCTTGTCGCGAAGTTTTTAGCAAGCTACAATTAGAGGCGAAGAACCTAACAGACCTGGGGGATCAAGGAGATCAAGGAGATCAAGGAGATCAAGGAGACCCGTCTGAGCCATTTTCGGACGGCGTTACTCTCGGTAAATATACCCATGCAGTCCATCACAATGATGGAATCTTCTCAACCGTGTACAAGGCACGGCCGGTCTCCACAGGATCCAATGCAGGATCCAAATATGTGGCCCTCAAAGTCACAAACCCCGCAGCCATGAGCCTACCTCATGACTCGATAAGGGAGGCTAGGATTTTAACTGAGGCCGCGAGCCCTCATGTCATTTCGTTATTGGAAACATTTCGCCTACCGGACGGGGAGTTCGTTATGACCTTTCCATTTATGCCTCTTGACCTGGAGCAGCTACTAAGAGGGGAGCATCTTACCACCCCCCAACTAAAATCCCACCTAACGGATCTCTTCCAAGCCCTGGAGCATTTGCATGGCTTAGGGATCATTCATCGAGATGTAAAGCCTTCAAATATCCTGCTTGCGTCAGCAGCGGGGCCAGCCTACCTAGCAGACTTCGGGATCGCCTGGTCTCCCAAAGATAACGCCAGCGAGCCATCTGAATGCAAGATTACGGATGTCGGAACTACTTCTTACCGACCTCCAGAGTTGCTCTTTGGCTTTACTGGCTATAGCTGTGCTCTGGACATGTGGGCCGCCGGTTGCGTGGTCGCTGAGGCGGTGGCGCTCAAAAATGTGCCACTATTCGACGCTGGACCTCTAGGGAGCGAGTTGGCTCTAATCAGTTCTATATTCAAAAACCTAGGCACTCCCAACCTTGAGACTTGGCCGGTAAGATCCCCAAACATACCAATTAGGATGCACTGTATCTTATCCGCGGATCCTAGGAAGTAGCAAGATTTCCCGATTGGGGGAAGATTCAGTTCCATGAATTTCCCGCAAGGAGATGGGAAGAGTTACTTCCAACAGCATCCGACGATGCTCGCGACTTGGTTTGCGGGTTAGTCTGCTACGAGAGCAGTTGGAGATTGACGGCAGCACAGGTAGGTTCCCCGGACAGCCCCATACTCGACATACCGTCGTTGACATCTGACCCAGGCTTTAACGCATCCCTTCTTGAATCTCACTAGTGAGCAAAGCCAACGAGCCCATACTACTAGTAATTTTGCGAGCAATTCCTGTCGCAATTCTAGCTTTCTACTCCAGAGTCACGATTCTTAATCTCGAATCCCTCAATACTTTCCCCACCCCCATCGGGAGCCTGTCTTTGGGTTGGTCAGCGCAACTCTACAGATTTCCGACCTTAGTTCAATACAGCCATAGAAGCAAGGAGGAAACAAATGGAAACCGAAGAAGCGACCTAGCTAGACCATATTGATTATTATTGGACCTGTCATTCATGAAGAACCAATATGCCTAGCTTCTCCTAGCCCGAAAAAAGCCATCAAGCTTACATATATATTAGCTCAGAGTTGACGTGTCAGCAACAGCCATCAGCCGCATATCCGAAGCAGTGAGAATGACAAAATCTTCACCACTAATCCAATAAGCAACAAACTCCAGACACCCAAAAAAAAGCTCCACGTTCAACGAAATGCCGAAAGAAAATGTGAAACATATTCGATGCCGGATAGATCTTTGGGTTAGCCGCCCTTAGCTCCCTACGCGTCAGAAGTGAGAATTCTTGTTCCAAGAGCGATATGCTATCTTCTCCTCCACAGCATGACCCCTGGGCAAAGCATGAGAAAAGGCCTACAAGTGCAATCCGGAATCACCGGCAGCACTCATCATAGACCTAGGGAAACTGTTCCATGAATCGCCTTGGGCGAGGGAGTTCATTCAAGATACCAAGCTTATTAATATGGGTCTCCTAGTATTCTAAGGTCCTCTTTATTCGTATAGAGTAGAACCAATCCGGTGCTTTTATATGGACGTGATAGAACTTGTGCAGCGTGGGACCAAGTGGAGGCAGTCGCGTGTCTTCCACCCCCCATTTGGGGATGGCATGCAGCAGCTCGCGAGTTTTCTTCGATCCAGGAGAGAGCAGCTGTGTTTCTTTTAAAGGCTTTCGTCCTTTTCAAGGCGGGTTCTAATGGGCATTTATTTTATCGATCAAGCAAGATTTCTTTTTTCGCTTCTCTTTCCTGTGTTCTTCCTCCCGATCGATTTTCGAACCCCGGTATGTCAACGGGCACCAAGTCGATCCAAAGGTATCCCCACCGCTCAAAGGCCCACAGGGGTTGTTTTATTCTCGGGTGCTCCCACCAAGGAATCAAAAAAGATAATGTCTGTACCCGTGTACTTAGTACAATTTCGCATGTTTATGTTAGGTTGAGAACCAGTCAAGAGTGAGGAGGAGGACCTTTTTTGTTTGGCAGGAAAGAGAATCCTACGGATCGGATTGGAGATCCCTGGGGTATAGAGCATGCATGGGTTTGGGATGAAATCCTATCGAAAATATCCGAAAAAGTGAGAACCTTGTATCTTTGCTTCTCCCGTTCATCCAGCCTATTCACAGCTGTTTTTCTATCAGGGCTCCCACGTTTTTTATCCCACCAGGTTCAAGAATAAAATACCGCGCTTGGTCTCCGGGCCGCATCGCATCGTCGTTGTGCAAAAAGCACGCGAAATCTGCCACGTTCTGTAGGAGCCCGACAGGGTATTTTCGTGTACAGCTCGGCGTGCATCGGACGGGACCATCCCGCCTCACCTGGGTCGGATTTTCAGGTACGAGGGGTGACGATCGAAAAGGTTGGAGACAACGGATAAATATATGCCATTGTCTGCTGAGCGATCAAAAACGCTCGACGTTTTCCAGCGCCGAAGTTCAATTGTTAAAGCTAAACAAAAGATTCCCAACCCGTACCTGTAAATCTTCTGTCCGAGCGATGGTTGCCACCGGCTCTACAATTTCCCCTTTGAATTTCTCCAGGGGGGCCGACCATTCTAATTCGTCCGATGCCGAGATGAATTGCACATCGGATGCGCCCACCCAACTCCGTCATGAGCAAGCCTCGAGAAACATTGAAACAGGCAAGAATCGCCGACCAAATATTCTTCAGCTGACTGAATCATCCAGGGTCAATCTCCCCAATCAACGGATAGCATGTCGAACTGTTCTCCTCGACAGATATGATCCTTTCCGTTTCCTTCTGCCTTGGTGCCCCTCGCCCCGATTTTTCCATTACCTGTACCGTAGAAGATGGCACGGTCTGTACCAGCACTCCGTAGAAAACCCGGACTCAACCCTAGGCCCAAACACCAAAATTTCCCTGCTAAAAAGCAGCGCAATAGCGCTTAAGGAGGCCGTGGAAACCGGGCTAATCTCACCCGGCGTGTTCGCGAAGCCCGATTTGCCCAACCGCCCATGCCGTTTCTTCGTATTGAGTAACGCATGAGCGGAGCCACTAGGGAGGCGTCTACCTGCAATGGGGAAAGTTCAGGAACGATGACTAGGCGTTGGTACCTGAGCCGAGCAATTGAGCAATGGGATTTGCTGATTGTGCACTGCCCCTAATAATAATTACACGAGCCCTTTGCCTCTCTTGCTTTTTCCCCGGCCGCCCAACCAGGCCCGTCTCTCCCTCCTCCTCCTCCTCCTCCTTCACCCACAACCACCGTCTTCACCTTCCTTTCCGCCTTATGGCATTAGTCTCTTCCTGAACGCAAGGAAAGACGCGCCAACGTTCGCGATATCGCTGTAAAGTCGTCCTTCATTTATCGACTTCAGCGATTCCCTACGCTCCTTACCAACTATTGTTTATTGTTTACGTTCTCTGCCGGTGTCAGGAAGGGTATTCGCCTTATTCACAATAACACCACCACACCATTAGGCAACGTCTTGACTGGCGACGCTTGACTACAACACTTACTTTCCGAGGCTGAGCTTTGAATTGAGAATAAACTCAGATCGCAATCGCAGAGGCCTGGACGGTCCCTGACGTCCTGTGCATCGCAAGCCATGGCTCACCGTGTACACCGAGAGCATTCACATCGCCGGCTCGATGGCCGCGATGCGCTTCCTAATCCGATACCTGATCCTATGGCCAACCCTCTTCCGATTGCGGATCCATCACCTAAAAACGCTCCCGCTCCCGCTCCCGCGCCAGCGCCAGTGCAGACAGTTGTCTCGGTTGTCTATGTTACCGCGGCGAAGACGTTCAGTGGGCCTGTAGCCGGCTATACTACGATAGCAGTTGGAAGCCCACTTTTGAATAGCGCACCGCCGCCACCGCAAACCTTTGTGCAGCCCACCAAGCAACCGACTAATATCGTGTTCGACTCGTCGCTGGATCGCCCAGATTCGACAACAAAGAGTTCGTCGAAAACATCTGTCGGGACGGTTCTGGCTACGACGGCATTGGTAAACTCTTCACCAACCGTTCACAAGTCACCTACTTCAACCTCCGTCTCCTTGGCATCCGCGAGTGGCGCCCCGCTGTCTCAAAGCTCACCCTCAGGCGGTCTCTCTGGTGCCGCTAAGGCAGGTATCGTGCTTGCGGTGCTTGTCGGTATCGGCTTGTTATTGGCGGTGGTTCTCCTGTTCTGCCGCCGTAAGAGAAAACAGAACGAGAGTTATAGCAAAGCTAGCGATGAGGGGAGTTCCTTCGCCCAAAGCGGGGCTGCTTTCGCAGGTAGCAACTACAGAGATAGTACTAGAAGCACCGATACCGCTAGAATCGCTCCGCAGTTGAGCTTGAGGCCTGTGACGCAGTTCCTCCCGAATCTGGATGCTAATAGGAAGAGCGCTGGAAACCCCTTGGCTATGGCAGGCGGTGCGTCTAACAGAGGTGCCGTTGCTGGTCAAGGGCGAACTGCCACTTCACCTCCATCGTCTGGTAACGGCGCATGGGAGAGAAAGACTCCAAGTCCTACGAGCGACCCGGCGAATCCTTTTGGAAACCACGCCGAACCTTCCGATCGATCAATTGCGGCTAGTCCCGCGGCCGGTTCTAGTGTCGACTCATCTGCGTTCCCTGCCCCTTCGAACGGAGCGGCGGTTGGCGCTACTGGATTCGCCGCCGCAGCAGCAGCAGGCGCTGTAGCAGGTGCTGCGGGCGCTCGTCAGAAACCCCCTCCACCGCTTGATCTCAATAACGGTCGTAAATTCAGCGCGGACGCGTCAGCTTCGCAGATTTCTCTACCCCTCAGCGACGCCGGAACGGATACCAGCAGAGGATCCGCCATGACCGCAGGTACCCCAATCGTCGCCACTGCTGCGGCAGCCACCGCTGCGGTTGCTAGCGTCGCTGGGCCCAACCCTCCTGTCCATAGGGTTCAGCTCGACTTCAAGCCTTCAATGGGCGACGAACTTGGGTTGAGGGCCGGACAGCTCGTCCGGTTGCTCCACGAGTACGACGATGGATGGGTAAGTTCCCTTTGAAGCTCTTCTACTCTTACCGTCACTAACATGATGGTGCTCGGCAGGCTCTCTGCATTCGCCTCGACCGTTCCCAACAGGGTGTCTGTCCCCGTACTTGTCTGTCCAAACAGCCCGTCAAACCACGTCCAAACTCTCCTCGCTCTGGCCCGTCTCCGGCAATGCGCACTTCTCCCCAGGGTCGCCCCATGGCTCCCCAAGTTCAGCCCGCCCGTCCTGCTTCCCCCGCTGGGTCAGCCCGCTCCCTCGGCCCATACGCTGGACAGCAGGCCAGACCGATGAATCCCTATGCTGGACCGCCTCGATCTCTGTCTCCAGGCCCGCTACGACCACAATCCCCGGTTATATCGCGGCCTCAATCTCCTGTGATCTCGCGGCCTCAAACCCCTGTTGATCAACGATCCCGTGCAAACTCGGTCGGGCAGGTCAGCCCTCCAATTAAGGAAATCTCAGGACTAGGACCAAGCAAGATGAATCCAAATAACGTAGCGAATGCCGAGCGACCACCCCAGAGAATTCCCACGGTCCTGAGGAGCGGCAGTCCTCGTCCCAGCCCGCCACAGTCTGGTGTACCGACGAGAAAACCTCTTCCGGAGCATGAGGTTGGCCACGCGATATAAAGAACGAAAAGATAGGAGTGGGATGGGCGGAGGCAGACTGTGATTATCTTATAATAGCCGCAGGTCGGGCACGAAGGTGAACGAATGACTTTTTCTACATGAGGATGAGGCAAATGGCTTGAAGATAGGATGTGTCGGTCCGCTCCGGCTGACTGGACCACAACTATTTCTTTTTGCTGAGAAAGCGTCATAATGTTTTATCCCCTTTAACTTTTTTTTTTTTTTTTTCCTCGTTCAATCGGAAAAATAAATCTAGTGTTATGCTGAAGGCAACGGGGAGCACGAATCGATGGATGGACGGGTGTGTTTTTTGTGGGGAATCACTGAGGAGAAGAAGAAGAAGAAGAAGCTCGCTCGGTTGCTGGCTGGGTGCTCGCTTTTTTTTTTTTCCCTATTTGCCTCTTTCACACAAAAAAAATCACCGGGCTTCGCGTCTTCCTGACCCGTGGCGGAGAGGGGGGGGCAGTGTAGAAGGGGGAGGGGTGGTTTTTTTTTTCCTTTTTCTTTTTCTTTTCTTTCCTTTAAAGATGAGGGGGGGGAAAAACCGAGGAGCGAAATAAAAGCTGGGCTTGTACGCAGAAGAAAAGAAGAAGAAGAAGAAGAAACTAACCTTGAACCTCACCGCGCCGGCCGGGTCTCTCGGGGCAAATACCCTAGCTATCTATCTATTTCCTCTTCCCCCCCTCCTTCCTCGCTCTTTTTTTTTTTTTTTTTTCCCCAGAGGATCTCTCTCTCTTCCCTATCCTCTTCAAACCTCCCCCCCCCCCCAAACGCCGGATAGAATTCCGCTTCTTTCCCCCCTTCTCTTCATTTTTTTCCCCAGGGGGATGCATGTGCGGGATGCAGATGTGTTTTCTTTCGTTCGTTCGTTCGTGGCAGCGTCTCCCCCCCCCCACCTACCCACCTCCCCCCCGTTCTGGCTGGCTGGGCTCTTTTACATATCCTCTGCTGCCGCTGTGCTGTGCTGTCCGCTTCGGTCAGGTAGATAGTCCGTTTTCTTTTTTTTTTTTTTTTGAAGCTCGGCCGTGGCGGGTGCGCCCTGGGCCCGTTTGGCTCTCTCTCGCTGGGGGTTTGAGGAAGGGGGCTGTTTTTCCTCGATTTCGACTGTTGTTTTCCTTTTTTTTTTTTTTTTTTTTCGGTCGTCCTCTTCTTGATTGCTTGCTTGCTCGGGGTGGTTTGAGATGTATAGGGTGAGGAATGGAATTTGTGGAGGGGGGAGGGGGGGTGTATGTTAATTTTCTGACTTTCTTTTTTCTCTCTTTTCACGCATCTTTGAACTATAGGGTGGGCTGCTGAAATAAAGAAAGATGAGTTTGAAAAAAAAAAAAGTGATGTTGGAATGCCTTGATGTAGGTTTTGTATTGATTCTTAAAGAGACAAAGCCCAAAATAATCATCCCACGCTCTCCTGACTCGGCACTTCCCTCCACGCCCCAAACGGATCCTCCCCCGCATCCCCCTTCCTCCACCCCCAGACAACACAATAATGCCGTCCGATCAACCCCCACTCCTCAATCTCATCCCACATCTCCAACCCGCCCACCCTCTCCTTCTCCGCCCCCGCGACCCACCTCTCCCACAAAAACTCCACGTCCCCAGCCCCGGCGCCGGTCCCGAGCCCCGCGCCCCCCAGCCTCTGGACCTGCGCGCCGAGCGAAGGGAGGAGGGAGAGCGCGATCCCGCGAAGCGAGAGGTTCGCGGTCATGGTGCGGGAGAAGGAGGTGGGCGGGGCCAGGGGCTCGTAGATCACGACGGAGAGCGGGGTCTGCGGGGGGAAGAGGGAGGTGGTCAGGTGGGCGAGGAGGGCGGACGGGGAGGGGAGGTAGCAGAGGAGGCATTCGGACAGGACGAGCGTCGGGGTCTGGAGGTCGAGGTTCTTGAGCTGCGGTTGCGCCTGCGCCTGCGCCTGCGCCTGCGGGGCGAGGAGGGTGCGGAGGTCGACGGGGTGGATGTTGTAGCCCGGCGAGTACAGAGACCCCCTTTCGAGGTCGATCTCCACCTCCCCCGTCCCCCCCCCGCGCGCCTCCGCGTGCCGCCGGATCATGCCGAGGAGCCTTTCGTTCTGGGAGATGGAGTGGATCTTCTGGCGGGTCAGGGGGGGGAAGTCGAGTTCGTGGTAGGTGAGGGGCTGGGGTTGGGGTTGGGATCTGGAGAGGATGCGGAAGAAGCGGGTGTCGGAGCCGGCGCCGAGGGAGAGGATTTGTTTGGGTGTTTGGGGGTTGGGGGTTAGGAAGAGGGATATGAGGTGGTCGAGGGAGGTGGTGCGGACGTAGGTTCCTGTGGATTTGGCGTTGTTTATGCGTCAGTGAGCGAGCGCGGTCTATCGTCGGGGGGCATCTCTCTTTCCTTCCTCCACGTTTTTCTTTCTTCATTCGGGAGATATGTACATATGCATTTGTGTTTTTTGCCACGAAGGAGGAAAACGGAAAGGCGTATTTATTTCACCTCGATTAATGATCGGCATCCTCCTCTCCCCAGCGCCGCTCTTCCCCGCAGACAAGAAACACCCGGCAAATTCATCCTCCAGGTATCCCATCTGCACGGCGCTCATCCGCGCCACGCTCGCATCTTGATCCGTCTGCTGGATCGGGAGGTCTCTGTTTATCACCGGTGGCGTTTGCCCACTGCTAGTATTGTTGGTGCGACGGAAGGCTCCCCGACCACCGCGACCGCGAGAACCGCGGAGGGTGTAGAGGTTAGGGATTGACGACGACGAGGAGGAGGAGGAGGACATGGTGTTCGTGTGGGGTTTTTGAGGCTCATGGGGATTTGGGGGACTTTCTCGGTTAGGGCGATCGAGGGGAAGGAGCCGAGACAGCCAAACGTCATCTCCAGCCGTTTCTCCAGCCGTTTTTCTGGTTCAAACATCGCCCAAACGTCACTTTGTCCTACTGTGGCGCAGCGTGGAAAGATGCCCAAAGAATGGTTTCCCGGGCGCTGTTCCATGCAAGCACCACGCAGGACATCCCATGCGGAAGGTGTCCAATCGATCAAATCTCACGATGCGTTTCCCGTCCCCCGGTTTAATTTGGAGCGGCCAAAAAAAAAAAAAAAAAAAGAAAACGCTCATTTCAAATCCTGTCGTGCCCAGCCCTCGGGCCTGTACTAGTCTGTACCGGCAGAGTACCTTGCTCGGCGCCGCGGAGAGTACTATGGTAGAGATGGAGCGCGCGCATTTCCCTCCTGCCCTATTTAGCCCCGAGCTAAGCTTTTTCGAAAAATCTATTCAGAGTTTGGTCGTTCCAGTCAATCAGTCATTCAGTCAATCAGTCAATCAGTCGATTAACATCTACATCTGCCCACCCGGTAAGTCCGTCGATTGTTTCGCGTAGATTAAAAGAGAAAAACGCGCGCGCCGAGACCCATGTCGAGAGGAGACTACGTGCGTTCTGATGCGCAAAGTACTACGTGGGTATCTGCTCCGTATTTAATCAGGCCGTCGACGAATGTGGATCGTGGGATGAGAGGAGGAGGTGACAGAGAGAGACAGAGAGAGACAGAGAGAGGGACAGAGAGAGGGACAGAGAGAGAGAGAAGCGAAAACAAAATAAGCTCATCTTGCCTCATCTTAGGCAAACGAGATGAAGCCTCTGCGCGCAATAGCACAAGTTCGTTCCTGCGTCGAGCGCTGGTCGTGTGGGTGCGGGTGCGAGCGCTGATTGGCGGGCCCGGCTCGATTGGCTCTGGCACCGGGGTCGTGCCAAGCCCCCGTCCAATTTCCCTTGCAAGAACCGCGGTCGCTGGATTGTCGTGGATTGTCGTGGACTGTCGTGGCTCCGGCAACGATGGGACGGTCGAGCTGGTCAAGCCCGTTGAGCAATTTGCCCCCCCCGTCACCCAGAGCCACACGCAACCCCACGCTCCTTTTCGCCAGTGCCGTCTGAGTCCGGCAGTTCACCGTCGTGCCAAAATCGGAAATGCGCTTTCTGCTTTTCTTCCGCCGCCGCCGCTGCTGCACTTCCCGCCTGCTCTGCTTTGCTTTGCTTTACACGTCCTCCTCTATCTTCCATGCCGTTCTGCTTTTTCTCTACCGCACTCTCTTTCTGGTCGCACTCGTTCCTTTGAGACCATCTTCGCTCGCGCGCGTTCCTGGATGTTTGGTCTGCTGCTGTGCTGCTCTCTTCGGTCTTCACTCGTTCGACTTGAACCGTACTCGTAACCCTCACGAAGCCCTCACGAGCTACTGCGCCACATACACACACACGACCGCAGACACGCTCGGCTTCGACTTCGGCTTTGACTTTGACTTCGACTTACTCTATCGCTTACCCGTCGCGCGAGATCCGCGGTTTTCATACTCATTTTGCGCATACGACGTAGCAAGCGCTACACTACACGGCAGGATCTGGCCTCTATCAGGTCCGTCTGACGAGCGATGAAGCCTCTCGAGACGTCGAACGTGGCGGCGGCAGTGGTGCTGCTGCTGCTGTCGGCTTCCTCTGTCAATGCGAAACACGGTGTCGCCCACCAGGTGCTGGAGCGGAGGCATGCTCACCATATGAAGTCGCTCGTTTCGAAGCTAGAGGACAGAGGGCTTGGTGGTGTGGAAGTGATTGAGAAGCGCGGGAAATGCCAATTCCCTTCCGATGCGGGACTCGTCGCCGTTTCTCCTGGATCACAGAATGCAGGATGGGCCATGAGCCCTGACCAGCCCTGCAATCCAGGAATGTTCTGCCCTTATGCGTGTCCGCCGGGGCAATTGATGGCGCAGTGGGATCCCTCTGCCACATCGTACTCTTACCCTGCATCCATGGTGAGTTGTGCCAGTCGTGGCCTTTCTCCGCGTCTCTACGAGCTTCGGATACACTAACGTTTGGCGCGATAAAAAAAAACAGAATGGTGGTCTACATTGCGACTCGGACGGTGGCATTTCGAAGCCGTTTTCCGATAAGCCGTATTGTTACAGCGGTAAGGGAAATGTAGTCGCCGTGAATAACGCGGGCGGGAACGTAGCGTTCTGCCAGACAGTGCTACCTGGGAATGAAGCCATGCTTATCCCAACGAATGTGATCTCCTCGCAAACCCTAGCTGTCCCCGGTACAGAATATTGGGCTGGAACCGCCGCTCAGTATGTCCTTTCCCTCTATCCACATGTCATTTTTGGCGAGTCCTCTAACCAGAGCTCCAAAAGCTACTATATCAACCCACCCGGAGTCTCTCCCGAAGACGCTTGCATCTGGGGAACCTCCGCCAACCCAGTCGGGAACTGGAGTCCATACGTCGCTGGCGCCAACACCGACGGCAACGGCAACACTTTCGTAAAGATCGGCTGGAACCCCATCTACCTCGAGCAAGCCACACCATTCCGCAACGTCATGCCCACGTGGGGCGTCAAGATCGAGTGCGATGGCGGCGGCTGCAATGGTCTCCCCTGTGGAATCGACCCCGCGCAGAATCACGTCAACGAGTGTGTGGGCAGTTCCTCGAGCGGGGCAGGAGGAGGCGCGTTTTGCGTCGTGACCGTGCCTCAGGGGTCAAAGGCTAACATCGTGGTATTTGGCGAAGGTGGATCGGGGAGCTCGGGCAAATCCTCGCCAAATCCGCCATCGTCATCCTCCACCTCTTCCTCAACATCCTCCTCGTCCACATCGACATCCAGCTCTACATCAACGACCTCCCACACAACCACCTCGTCATCGTCATCGTCATCCAAGGACTCACCAGAAGACAGCTTCACATACGCGCCTCACATCTTCGTCGAAAATGCAAATGCAACTTCCACCACCGGCTCTGGTACCACTATGAAACCCTCGACCACCAACGCATACACCAGCGCCGTCGCCGAGCCAACAAAGAGCGACGCTAGCGGCTACCGCATCCGCGTTTCGATTCTAGGATCTGCGATTACGATGGCGATACTCGCCATCAATCTATAGGGAAAAAAAAAAGGGGGGGGGGGAAGGGCATCCGGGCGCTAGGTCCGGTCAAGAATTTTTTTTTTTTTTTTTTTCTTCCGTGTCAAGTCACACTTCCAACCCGTACAACCCCCCCAAAAAAAAACCAAAGACACCAGCCCCCCCCCTTCCGCTGCGCACGTCTTTGCTTTTTTTTTTTCTCTTTTTTTTTTTTTTCCTATATGGTTGCACCATAACATACATATATATATATATATATTTTTTTTTACACACTATAGATAAATAACTTTTATTTTCTAATGATGGAAAGAGGAGGTCCTCGAGAGATGATTAGCGCCTCAGACGCCTATCCCACTCGTGAGAGCAAGAATAAACCCCAGGGGGCTACGAAATCACAGCAGGGCCACTTGCTGCCCCGTTCCGTTGTCGCGGATGGTTCGGCTCGACCACGCTTCGGGG